>BQNB010022699.1:34724-62701 GCA_026074375.1 Tanacetum coccineum | reverse complement strand
CAGGTGCTGCCGGTCTGGCACCACCAACCTCAGCACCACCGGCTCCAGCACCATCGGCTTTAGCACCACCGGCTCCAGCACCACCGGCTCCAACACCACCGGTTCCAGTATCACCGGCTCCAGCACCACCGGCTCCAGCACCACCGGCTCCAACACCACCAGTTCTAGCACCACCGGCTCTAGCACTACCGGTTCCAGCACCACCAGCTCCAGAACCATCGGTTCTACGGTTCATATTTGCCACAAATTCAGCCATAGATATGGCAACTTGTTCCCTAATGACCTCGCGCATACGTGCCTCAGACATAGCTTTTGGCGGCATGATTCTGTTACAACACAAATCAAATCATAATGAGTATTCATTCAATGATTATATTAAGCAAAAGGAACAATTAGAAGAAACAAGAAAAGAAAGGTAACAACAACACAACATAGAATTAGAACCAAAAGATAGTCATTTCATTAATCATAAACAAGTTACAAGTTGCATTGTCATACATTACATGTCACCATCTAATGCTATATAACTCCAAAAGACTAGTTCTACTAACTGACATCAGAAGTAGAGTTCTTCAATTTCTTTCTTAGACGCTCGGTATCCTCATCATCAGATGGCATCTTTAGAACAGCCCCAATACGAACCATATCTAAGTAAAACATCTTATTCCACACTCGGGACTCATGCAACCTCCTCTCAGCAGTCTTACACTCCATACGAGCCCACACCAACTTAGTCTCAGTTTCAGCCAATCGTTTCTTCAATGTGGCATTCTCCCCATTCTCTAATACTAACATCCTCTCGAGAACATTACCCAAAGCACGCTCGACATTTTCCAAAGCATTATTAAGTAACTCCCTTTCTTTTTCCCCAATTTTATCCTTGGACTTGAGAAGAGCAATCTCAGTTTGGCATGTACCCAACTCAGCCTCCATGACTCTAGCTTGTGCACGTGACGCCTCTAAATCACGCCTTAAGGCCCACGGTGCTAATCCATCAACATGAGATGAGTCACGAGTAGAAGATGACTCTCTTACCTTAAATAAGCTCTTCGGAAAGTCGCGAATAGCATAAGGCTTTTGGGTAATAGTCCCAGCCGTAGCCTCGGGTGCAACATCAACCTCCTCGTCCTCTAACTCAGAATTGGATGACACAGAATCAGATGACACATCTACAGGTGGTGGTGTTTTGTCACCCTCCACCTCATAAGGAAATATCAACTTAGCATCATCCTCGAGCTCAATATCAACATCTTCCTCGGGATCTTCTTCAGGATCTTCTTCGACATAATCAACCAAATCAATATCGTTGGGAATGTCAACCATTTCGTTAGGATCATGGATATCCGCAACTTGGTTCGGCTCAGGAACAACTAGGTTCACTTCGAGAATAGCTTCGTTCGGCTTGTTAAGATGATTAGGGTTCTCTATGACAATCTGCGTCGTATAAATATCTCGTATTAGTATTAAAATAATTACATAATTAACATTTATATTCAAATAAATGAAAATTTCATATTATAACATATATATATTTTTCCATATATATATCGATAAACAAATCCTTCTCATTCTTGTCCCATCGGTAATTTAGAGATTTTGCTTGTACAGTTATAGTTAAAAGATTTCAAAAAAATCCTTTCGTTCATCATTTTTTTTTGAAAATCTTTTGTTCTCTATAACTTAAGTTTTTGATACCAGTCTGTAACACCCCCATTTTCATATAACAGCGGAAGGGTCATTTGGGGTGCTACGTCATAATACAATAACTCAAGCATAGAAAACGACTCGAAAAGAGACGTTTTTAAATATAGCCATTCGAAATAAAAAGTTTCACAACATAGGTCCCAAATATTTTCATAATCAATACATCATTTTCAAATATTTTCTTCGAATGATTTTCTTTAAATGGGCCTTCAAAATATTTATTTCATTAGCTTCTCCGAAATCTTCATCACCGAATTACCTTCAAGGACCTGAGATAAAACATGCTAAAAAGTCAACAATAATGTTGAGTGAATCCATAGAGTTTATATATATATATAATAAATTCCGAACACAAGTATCATTTCTCAAAATCATCAAGACATAACGATGTGGATCAGACAAAGTTATAGGGGGATTATTATAAGTCTCATGACATTGAACGTTACCATCTAAAAAGAATGCCCACTATACACCCTCGCTATGAGTGCATATTACTCTCTATACAACGCATCCGTGGTGTCATTCTCCGACACATGACGATAGCCAGTCGTCACGGATTGGAGGTGGCAACCTCCAAATAGTACTATTTCATGTATAAGCGTCTACCATTACCCGGTAGTTAACAATTCATGATTTCCGCGGGTCTTTTATCTAGCGAGTTAAGCTAACTTATAATAATCAAGGCTACTAGCATACATTCGGGTCCCTTGTGTTCTATTTTTAAAAACAAGCATGTTATCCCCCTCGCGGGTTTATAAAACAATTAAAGTATTAAAATGCGAGGCTATGAACTCACTAGTGATGTCGGAAGAGAATAGCGATATGAATAAGAACTTCGGGAGTAGGCGAGTCGATCAACCAAGACCTATACAATTAGTAACGGGTCTTAGGTTTCTAGTTGGTAATAATTATGAAAACTCATAAATAAAGTAAATATATATGTATACATGTATTTAACATGATGATCAAGTTTATATGATGTAAGTATTTTATACTTAAGCTTTTACATATTTTTAATTTGCCACTTTTAGCCATTTCAACTAGTATTGTCCATATTAGCCCAAAAAGCCTATTAAGCCCATTAAGCAAGTCCATCAAGCCCTTTTATAGATATTAGTCTTTCAAGATCACGTCTTAGTCTATTTATAGTGTCCAAGTGGGTTGGGCCTAATGCTAAGTCAATATAGTTCATTTTTGTTTCATTAGGCCTAGTGGTCCAATAAGCCTTACGGGCCCATTTTAGCTCATAAACGACTTTTATTATAAGTTTTCGGGTTCCCGAGGTCAGGTTATTATTTAGATCAGTAAATTAGCCTTTTAAAACTCCCAAGAAGTGGGTCCTATCACCTCGGGTTTTAGTCATAAAACCATTTTACATAATATAGAGTTCGGGTTTTTAGGAAAATTTGTATACTTTTGTGTTACGAAGATAGTCGTAATTTATAAACCATAAATAGTATAATTTATATATTTGTATGATTGGCTTCATACTTAAGTTTATTTTACAGATTCAAACTCATTTTAGTACATCTTTTGATTATACTTATACATATGTACACTTTAATACATAAAGATCATGTTACAATTTCGGACAAAAATTTCACTTTTACGATTTTTAACGCCATTTACAAACCGTAAAGAGATGGTTGACTATCCAGTTGATTCAGAATATACATGACTTTAGAAGTGATCCAAATTGCCAAATGTTCATATTTATCCTCTAGAAGTGATCCAAATTGCCAAATGTTCATAAGAGAATTATCTATGACGTCATGCTATCAAATCCAACCTCAAACCTTCTGAGTTTTATAAAACATACTGTTCATTATAGCCTACGAATTTTATAGTTTTCTCACTTGTTTTAATAGTCATTTTAGTTAGATTTAACCTTGATTCATACACACATAACCCCCTTTAACCCTTAATCATAATATATCATGCATGTACATATACATTGGAAATAAAGAAAAACATAACAAGACTCATTAAATCTTTTACCACAAGAAAAGTGTAGACAATGATCAAATGATCAAAATAAGAACAAGGCTTGATAAGGGCTTCAACTTCAAGCTTAATCTTCACCCCAAACACTCTTGACCACCATTTTATTTACCCAAAACTCTTATAAAAACTCTCTTATAACTTCATCCCCAAACTTGTGTAAAACCTTCTTTAAAACTTCTTTTATTGCCTCCAAAAATATAAGGATTACACTAGGTAGTCATATTCACTAGTGTTCTTCTTTATTTGATCTTCAAAACTTATATATTTGGTGTGTTGGTGGCGTCAAAATGGAGAGGGAGAGAGAGCAAATGCAGATTTTTGTTGTAAATTATGACTTGTGTGTGTTTTAGATGGTCAAAGTTAGCTTATATATGCTTAGAGTATCATTGCCAAGTGTTGGCATAAGTGATGAGGTTGAATCACAAAGTGGATACCTCTCACTTTGTGATGTCTGCCCCTATGGGGTTTGTTTTTAGTGGGATGAGTTTAAAAACTTGTCCCACATTTTGTAAATACAGGTATTATCAAAGTCTGATATCTAAAAAGATACGCTACGTAAAGGTTTTACGAAAAATACAAAAAATGCGCGTAACACGAAAAATAAAAACGAATGTAATAAAATTATTTCTATGGCATTTTGAAAATATAAGCGTCAATGTTTAACGTAGAATTCGTCAGTTGTTTGTAAACGTCGCGTAAATTATAAATGTAAGCCCTAATTCTCCCGGTTAGTCGTGAGTTCATATCTCAACATAAAAATGAAAAATATAATTAATAATTGAGAATAAAACAACGACCTGAAATTGACGGATTGTCACAGGTTACACAAGGTTATACCCAAGAAGAAGGAATTGATTATGATGAGGTTTTTGCACCTGTTGCTAGGATAGAAGTGATCAGGTTATTTTTGGCCTATGCATCATTTATGGGGTTTATTGTGTACTAGATGGATGTAAAGAGTGCCTTCTTATATGGTACTATTGAAGAGGAGGTTTATGTGTGTCAACCTCCTGGTTTTGAAGATCCATAGTTCCCTGACAAAGTGTATAAGGTAGAAAAAGATTTATATGGTCTACATCAAGCTCCTAGAGCCTAGTATGAGACCTTGTCTACCTTCTTAATTGAAAATGGATTTAGAAGAGGCACTATAGATAAGACTTTGTTCATCAAGAAGGATAAAGGTGATATCTTGTTAGTATAGGTGGATGTTTATGATATCATCTTTGGGTCAACTAAGAAGTCCCTATGTGATAAATTTGAAGGTTTGATGCACAAGAGATTCCAGATGAGTTCTATGGGGGAACTCACTTTCTTCTTAGGGTTAAAAGTACAACAGAAGAAGGATGGAATCTTTATTAGCCAAGACAAATATGTGGTTGACATTTTGAAGAAGTTTGATTTTGCCACTGTAAAGACAGCAAGCACTCCCATGGAACCTAACAAGGCATTGATCAAGGATGAAGAAGCTGATAGTTTGGATGTTCATTTATACAGTTCAATGATCAGATCATTGATGTACTTAACAGCTTCTACACCAGACATAACTTTTGTTGTTTGTGCTTGTGCAAGGTTCTAAGTTACTCTTAAAATGTCACATCTTCATGCTATGAAGAGGATCTTTATACACTTGAAAGGTCAACCTAAGTTAGGCCTTTGGTATCCTAGGGATTCACCATTTGACTTAGAAGCTTTTTCAGATAGTGATTATGCTAGAACTCGCCTTGACAGGAAATCCACAACAGGAGGTTGTTAATTTCTTGGCAAGAGGTTGATTTCATGGCAATGTAAGAAGCAGGCTATAGTAGCTAACTCAACAATTGAAGTAGAGTATGTTGCTGTTGCTAATTGTTGTGGTTAGGTGTTATGGATCCAAAATCAGATGCTTGACTATGGATTTAATTTCATGAACACCAAGATTTACATTGATAATGAAAGAACCATTTGTATTGTGAAGAATCCAGTATTTTACTCTAAAAGTAAGCACATAGAGATTAGGCACCATTTCATCAAAGATTCTTATGAGAAGAAGTTGATTCAAGTGATCAAGATTCATACAGACCACAATGTTGCAGATCTTCTCACAAAGGCATTTGATGTTGGCAGGTTTAACTTTTTGATTGCTAGCATTGGATTACTTAATCTCTAAAGTATTGTTTGGGGGGAAGTTAATGTTTTTAGATAACATTTTTTAACTTTTATTCATAGGTTATGCATAAATATGGGTCCTCATGGATTCTCACATGTCTATCTAGTCTTTTCTAGTGTGCTTGTGATGAATAGAGGCATGTTGTTGTATAATTATTAAAGACAAAGTTAATACTATTAGATATCTCTTAATATTGCCAGGCAGAAAATTAGTACTGCCAGGCAAAAGTTAGTACTGCTAAGCCAAAGTTAGTACTGTTGGGATATCATTAGAGCCAAAGTTACAACTGTTGAGCAAATTCTTAACCCTTGAAGCATTATTTGAGGGGAGGTCAATTGAGAATGAATGAAAGTGATTGAAACATCAAGTAGATATGGATGAAGGGTCGGGACAACCCACTGATCCCCAACCCACACCCACATTTACTCAACTCTACAATAATGAAACCAATCATTGTTCCATCATCATATCAACCCAAAAAGACCCACAAACCTAGGATAGCCATAAGGACCACTAAGATATCTTGGTCTAGTAGACCTATTAACCTTGTTGCAGATGAGACTATCTATAAGGAGTAGGAAGACAGAATGGAAAGGGCTGCCACTACTGCTTCTAGCTTAGATGCAGAACAGGACAGTGGTAACATAAATAGGACCCAATCCATGGCAACACTTAATGAGTCTTTTCCTCAGGGAACTGATTCAGGTAGTGGTCCCAGGTTCCAAGATACCATATTGGGGGTGTAGATGCTCAAACTAGGTTTGAGACTACATTTAAAAAGTCTAATAATCCACCTCTCTCAAGAGGTTACACACTTGGAAGTGGGGAGGATAGTATGAAACTATTAGAATTGATGGAACTTTGTACAAAATTGTCAGATTTAGTGAGCAAAAAGAAAATAGAGATATGGTGAGTTGAAAAACAGAAAGATAGACGTGTGAATAAAAACAGAAAAGAGTGATTTTGTGAGCAAAAAGAATTGAGAGATATTGTGAGCATAAAAACAGAAAGAGAGCTTATGAGAAGAACTAATTGATGATAGAAGTCCTTTTTGGAATGAAATTGAAGTTAATGCTGGTAACTCAAACTTAATGCTGTTAGCCTTAGGTTAATACTTGTAATATAACTTAATGCTACTAAGCATAAAGTTTCTACTGCTGGTATACCTTAATGTTGCTAAGCTTACGTTGATGTTGTTGAGTTACTGCTGCCGGGTTAGTTAATGTTGTTAGGCATACCATAGTGCTGTCAGTTTAAGTTAATGATGTTAGGCATAATTTAGTGCTGCCAGTTCAAGTTAATGCTGATGGGGGTGATTTTATAAATACTTTGATTCAGGGTTTCATTTGATTCTTTGTTTGATTTCAATCATTCAAATGCTCTTTAAACGTAAACCCTAATTTAATTTAATCTTTAATCATTAAATCACAAAACAATGTCAACCATAACTTTTGCTGACACTCACAATATGGTTGCATTCTTGGAAAAACATGTTGAAAGTGATGGGTTTCATGAAATTATTAATTTTCTGAATGCTAACCAAATTCATTATGCTTTAACTGTCAATCCTACTATCTACACATCTTGCATTGAATAGTTCTAGGCAACAACAAAGGCAAAAACGGTTAATGGTGAACGTCAGTTACAAGCCCTAATTGATAAGAAGAAGGTGATCATCACAAAGACAAGCATTAGAAGTGATCTTCACTTAGAACATGCAAGTGGTATTGATTGTTTGCCAACTGCTACTATCTTTGAAGAACTGGCAAGGATAGGGTATGAAAAACCTTCTCAAAAGCTTATATATTTTAAAGCTTTCTTTTCTCCATAATGGAAGTTCTTAATTCATACCATTACGCAATGCCTTAGTGCCAAGGCCACTGCATGGAACAAATTCAGTAGTACTATGGCCTTTGCAATTATATGCTTGGCTACAAACCAAAATTTTAATCTGTCCAAGTACATTTTTGATGCTATGGTAAAGCACTTAGAGGGAGGGGTTAAATTTTTAATGTATCTACGATTTGTACAAGTGTTTATTAATCAACAGCTTGGTGATATGTCACATCATAATAAGATTTATGTTAACCCCTCACACACAAATAAAATCTTTGCCAACATGAAAAGATAAGGAAAAGACTTTTCTAGGAGAGTAACACCCTTGTTTGCAATAATGATGGTTCAAGCTAATCAAGAAGAGGGTGTAGATTCAGGCATTCCTACTACTTCTTAACAGACACCCATTACTATTCAACCATCTACATCTAAACCCTAGAAGAAATAGTCAAGGAGGAAGAAAAAAAGACTACTACAATTCTTTACCCTAGTGATTCTACTGCTGATGTACCAAATGAGGAATATGTGCCTACACATTCTAATGATCCACTGCTCAGTGGTGAGGATAGATTGAAACTCACTGATTTGATGGATATGTGTACCAAATTGTCTGAGAGAGTCCTTAACCTGGAACATACTAAGACTGCTCAAGCTTAGGAGATCACAAATTTAAAGCTAAGAGTTAAAAAGTTGGAGAAGAAAGTAAGGTTAAGAACTCATAAATTCAAGAGACTTTACAAGGTTGGTGTCACAAGAAGAGTAGAATACTCAGATGATGAAAGTTTAGGTGCTTAGGAAGATGCATCCAATCAGGGGAGGAGTATTGAAGACATTGACAAGGATGCTGAAGTTTCTTTAGTTGATGAAACCCAAGGGAGGTCAGATGATGCAAAAATGTTTGATATAGATGTTCTTTTTGGTAATGAAGTTTTTGCTAAAAATGATATGATTGGAAAAGACCAAGATGTGATTCCTAAAGAAGTTAGTATTGCTGCTCCCTCTACTACTGCTGTGTCACCACCTGTTATAACTGAAGTAGAGATTACCTTAGCTCAAACATTGGCTAAATTGAAGAGTGAAAAATCTAAGGTTGTGATACAAGAGCCAGTACAGAGTACAACCATAATAGCACCTTCAATAATTCCCAAAGCTAAAGGCATTACATTTAGAGATGCTGGTAAAAGCACAATAAAAACACCAACACCAGTATCTTCTCTAAGCATCAAGGATAAAGGGAAAGCTAAGATGGATGAACCTGAAGTGCCATTGAAGAAAAAGGATCAAATTGCTCTTGATGAAGAAATGGCTAGAAATCTTGAAGCTCAAATACAAGCTGAACTCATTGAAGAAGAAAGGCTTGCAAGGAAAAAGGAAGAGGAAGCCAACATAGCTTTGATTGAATCATGAGATAACACACAAGCTATGATGGAGGCAGATTTTGAATTAGCTCAGAGACTACAAGCAAAAGAACAAGGAGAGATAACCATTGAAGAAAGATCAAGACTGTTTATAGAGCTCATAAACAACAGAAAAAAACACTTTGCAAAGCTTAGAGCTGAATAGAAAACAAGAAAGCCACCAACTAAAGCTCAAAAGAGGAATCTAATGTCTACCTATCTCAAAAACATGGGTGGATACAAATATAATCAGTTGAAGAGCAAGAGATATGATAAGATTTAGAAGTTGTTTGATAATGAAATGAAGAGGGTAAATATTGTTATTCCTATGGATTCAGAGGTGGTAAAAAGCAAAGAAGGAACAAAAGAAAGTTCTAAAAGAACAGAGGATGAACTTGAATCTGATAAGTCAAAGAAGGCAGAAAGTAGTGAAAAGAAAGCTGAAGGCAGCAGAAAGAAATCAATTGGTAAGAAAAGAGCAGGGAAAGAGCAGAAACAAGAATCTTCCAAAAGACAAAGAATGGAGGATGATAAAGAGACAGATGAGCATGAAGAAGCTGAAGAAGATGATGAAGCTGAGATGAAAAAGCATATGGAGGTAGTTCAAGATGATGAGGAAATAGCAATTGATGCTATACCTCTAGCTACCAAACCTCCAATAATTGTTGAATATAAGATTGTTAAAGAAGGACAGAAGGGATTCTATCACTTGATAAGAGCTGATGGAAGTTCAAATAGATATTCATCAATGATTAGGATGCTTCAGAACATTAGTAGAGAAGACTTAGAGACTCTCTGGAAGTTGGTGAAAACTAAACATGGGAATACAAGGCCAGAGGATGTTTATGAAAAAGTGTTCTGGGGTGATCTGAAAGTAATGTTTGAACCTGACATAAAGAGTGAAATATGGAGGAGTCTACAGGGATACAAAGTGACTGTTTGGAAGCTGTTTGACTCTAGTGGAGTACACTTTGTGAGATTTAAAAATCTACACATCTTTATGTTAGTTGAGAAGAGATATCCCCTCACACCAATAACAATCACAAATATGCTCAACAAGAAACTTCAAGCTGATTATTGGAATGAGATGTGCTATCAACTACTCAAGCTCATGGTAAAGCAGCAAAAGGGTCAATGAAGTGTTTGAATGCATCTTCCTGATAGTGATGAAGACTTTTAATGAAGAAACTTGAAGATTCAGAAGATGAACATCAAGTTTAGGGGAGGATTGTTGGGACTTAAAGACTTCAAGATGATTCTTAGAGTTACTACTGCTCAGGTATATATTAGTGCTGTCAAGCATAACTTAGTACTGTTGGTGATACTAATGAAAATTATGCTAAGTAGTTAGTACTGGTAGTATAAAGTTACTACTGCTAGTTACTACTGTTAGTATAATTTAGTACTGTTAGTATAAAGTTACTGCTGCTAGTTGAAGTTAAGACTGCTCAGAGTTGAAGACTGAAATATATGCTAAGTAGTTAGTGCTGCTAGTAGTAAAGTTAAGACTGCTAGTACACAGTTACTACTGTTAGTATATATTAGTACTGCTAGTACTAATGTTACTACTGCTTATGTTTATTAGTACTGCTGGTACAAAAGTTAATGCTGCTGGATTACAACTGCTAGAAGAGTTACTACTGTCAGAAGGATAAAGACGAGTAAAGAGATAAGGATTGTTTGGAGAACAAGAATACTTACGAAGATAAGTATTGAGTTATTTTTGTAAAAGATATGTATAATGTATTTGTTTAAGAGATTATGTTTGCTTTTAGAAAAGATCATGATATCTTAGGAAAGTATTGTAAGCCTTATAGGACTCCTTGGTGTATAAAAGGAGGTCCTAGGGTATAGAATTCAATGTATCAAAAATGAGTCATTGTCATAGCTTCAAGGTTGTAAACCATAACACTATCAAAGAGTGTTCGTATTAATATATTGAAGCTTATTGTTTTGGTTATATTTCTATGTGTTAAACATTCATTACTGTTATTCTTCTTAGTGGTATAAACTAGATTCTACATAGTTTATATCATACACTCAAAGTTTCATTCTTAGTACCTTTGGATTTATCTAAGGATACTAAACCTTATATCAAGCTAAGGAGTTAAAGATCTATTCATTGGGATCAACACCCTGGATGCTAGATGACTCATATGTGCAGGTCATTTTACAGGCCCTACCATCACCAGACTACGTGCCTGGCCCTGAGGAGCTAGAGCAGGTACCACCTCTACCAGACTTTGTTCCAAAGCCAGTTTATCCGGAGTTTATGCCACCAAATGATGAGGTACTCCCAGCTGAGGAGCAGCTACTGCCTGCTACTACCTCACCCACTACTGATTCACCAGGCTATGTTCCTGAGTCTGATCCCGAGGAGGATCCGAAGGAGGAGGATGAGGAGGACCCTGAAGAGGATCCTGCCGATTATCCTGCCGACGGAGGAGGTGATGGCCATGATGAGGAATAGTCATCTGATGATGACAAGGATAATGATGTTAATATTGAAGGGGATAAGGAGGAGGAGGAGCACCCAGCTCCTGCCGACTCTATAGTTGCTGCTTTACCAACTGTTGATCAGGCCCTATCTGCTGAGGAGACTGAGCCATTTGAGACCGATGAGTCTACGGCCACACCACCACCACATCTTGCTTATCGTGTTACTGCTAGTATGTCGATCTGAGATGAGCCACCTATACCATTTTCATCTGAGGCAGAGGTTGCCAGACTCCTTACCATACTGTCACCTCCACCATCACCACTTTCCCTATGGTCATCACCACTACCTCATATTCCCTCACCACCACTACTTGTATCACCTCCACCATTACCTGTTAGTCCTACTTATCAATTAGGCTACAGAGTTGTGATGATTCGGCTAAAAGTTGAGGCCCCATCTACTTCCCATTCACCACCGCTACATATTATACTCTCCTACACCAGAGTAGATACACCACCATCAGGTACCCCCACCATCAGGGACACCACCACTCTTACCTATACTGCTACCTACTTCATCACCACCTTTGCATCTACTCTCTACTGACCGTAGAGTAGACAGACCCGAGGTTACATTACAGCCTCGGAAGAGGTTAGGTATCGTTCTTGGTTCGAGATATAAGGTAGGAGAGAGCTCGTCTGCCCCCACTGCTAGACCTCCTGGAGGTTTCAGGGTGGACTATGGTTTTGTTGCCACTATGGAAAAGGGAGATTATGCGGGATCTAGAGAGATGTCGGTTATGGGATCACCGATACTTGGGATGAGATGCTGGTAGACATGCCAGGGGCACCAGCGATTGATGAGACAGAGTTAGGTCAAAGGATGATCAACTTTTTCACTACCGTCAGACAGGATACATATGAGATTTACATAAGACTGGATGACGAGCAGGCTCAGCGACAGCTGATGGCTAGTCAGCTCAACATACTATATAGGGATAGGCGTACACATGCTCGTACAGCTCTACTAGTGGAGAGAGAGGCTAGGATGTCTTGAGAGGCTTGGGGATGATCCATGGACGCTAGTGATCTTGCACGTTCAGAGGTTATGTCACTGCGTACTACTATATTAGGTCAGCAGGCAGTGATTACAGAGTTACAGGCAGTGGATAGCAGGAGACAAGCGACAATTATAGAGTTGCTGGCAGCGGACTGCAGGAGACAAGCACAGTTCATTGAGGCACTAAAGCTTTTGAAGAGACTACACACCCAGATGACATAGTTTCAGAGATAGCAGGGATCCGCTAAAGGTCTGGCACAGCCTGATGCACCAGAGAAGCAGTTCATAGATCTTGTTATGGCAGCTATTTTGTATAGCATACTAAGTATTACGGGTAACTCCCGGCTAGTATGGCTTTAGGTTGTATATATTATTTTATCTTGTAACCTAATCATAGTGATTGTTTTGTATCTAAACCATTCATGTATGTTTTCCAATTTATATATGGAATGGTTGTATTATGTCACGCCTATAATCAAATTTATTATGAATGAATGTCGATTTAGCTTATCTATTGTTAATATTCAATTCAGTTGTATAGTTCACTGCATGTTGCGATCTCATTTTACTTATTATGTATATGTCATGTCATGGTTATGATTTTATGAAATCTAACGGGTATTATATTTTCTTGTGATTTGAAGAAAATGGCACCGAAGAAAAGGACCACGAGGTTAAACCCAAAAACAACAACCACAACCCTCGCCAACACATTTGTCACTAATGCCCAGCTGAAGGTAATGATTGACCAAGGTGTTACTGATGCACTGGCAGCACGTGATGCAAACACAAATATCGTTGACAGCCACAATTCAGGAACAGGTGTTAGGAGAAACAAGCGAGCCACTCGTGAGTGCACTTACCCAGACTTCATGAAGTGCCAAACTCTAAACTTCAAAGGTACATAAGGAGTTGTCAAATTCACTCAATGGGTTGAAAAAATGGAAAATGTGTTCCGCATAAGCAACTATTTTGTAGAAAACCAAATCAAGTTCTCCACTTGTACTCTTCTGGGAAATGCTCTAACGTGGTGGAACTCCCACGTTAGGACTGTTGGTAACGACGTTGCTTATCCAATGACTTGGACAGAACTAAAAAAGAAGATGACTGACAAGTACTGCTCGAGGACCGAGATTAAGAAGCTCGAAGTTGAGCTGTGGGATTTGAAAGTGAAAGGTACCGATGTGATAGGGTACAACCAACGTTTTCAGGAACTGGCATTATTGTATGTTAGAATGTTTCCTGAAGAATCAGACAAGATTGAGAGATATGTCGGTGGTTTACCCGATATGATCCACGGAAGTGTAGTAGCATCCAAGCCTAAGACAATGCAAGAAACAACTGAAATAGCAACCGAACTAGTGGATAAGATAATCCGCACTTTTGTTGAGCGTCAGACAGAGAACAAAAGAAAGCAAGATAATAACCAACAACAACAACCACAAAACAAGAGGCAGAACACTGGCAGGGCTTATGCTGTAAGGACTGGTGAGAAGAAGCTATACGAGGGATCTAAACCCCTATGCCCTAAGTACAATTATCACCATGATGGTCCATGTGCTCCCAAATGCCACAAGTTCAATTGAGTTGGCCATCTGGACTGTGATTGCAAGAGTCCTGCTAATGCCAACACTGATAATAACTAAAGGGGCACTAGGACAGGTCAGAAGCCTACTTGCTATGAATGTGGTGCCCAAGGACATTTTAAGATGGAATGCCTAAAACTGAAGAACAACAACAATTGAGGCAACCCAGCTGGAAATGTCAATGCTCCAGCGAAAGTGCATACGATAGGACATGCAGGGACAAACCTAGAGTCCAACGTTGTGATGGGTACGTTCCTTCTAAACAACCGCTATGCTTCTATCTTATTCGATACTGGTGTCGATAGGAGTTTTGTGTCTACTGCATTTAGCTCCCAAATTGATATCACACCAACTGCATTAGATTACTATTATGACATTCAACTCGCCGACGGGAGAATAATTAGGTTAAACACTATCCTTAGGGGTTGTACATTAAACATCCTGAACCAACCATTCAACATAGACTTAATGCCCATAGAACTTGGTAGTTTCGACGCTATAATTGGTATGGATTGGTTGGTAAGGTACCAAGCGATCATTGTGTGTGCCGAGAAGATCGTCCGTATCCCCTATTGAAATAAAACTCTAATCG
Source organism: Tanacetum coccineum (assembly GCA_026074375.1). NCBI lineage: Eukaryota > Viridiplantae > Streptophyta > Magnoliopsida > Asterales > Asteraceae > Tanacetum > Tanacetum coccineum. The sequence goes on along the minus strand of BQNB010022699.1, from coordinate 47,937 downwards.
TTCACGGTGACAAAAGCAACCGGGGAAACGAGGCTCGTTTGCACATTATCTCGTACACCAAAACACATGAATACATGCTAAAAGGATGTCCAGTGTTTTTGGCAAACGTTACTACAAAGGAGATGGAAGACAAGTCGGAGAAGAAGCGACTTAAGGACGTACCGATAGTTCAAGATTTTCCTGATGTATTCCCTAAGGACTAGTCAGGTCTTCCTCCGACTCGACAAGTGGAATTTCAAATTGATCTGATACCTGGTGTTGCACTTGTAGCACGGGCACCTTATCGATTAGCGCCTTCTGAAATGAAAGAGTTGTCAGAGCAACTGAAAGAACTATCTGAAAAGGGCTTTATAAGACCTAGTTCCTCACCTTGGGGAGCTTCGGTCTTGTTTGTCAAAAATAAGGATGGATCGTTTCGAATGTGCATTTACTATCAGGAACTGAACAAGCTGACAGTGAAGAATCGTTATCCACTCCTAAGGATCGATGATTTGTTTGATCAACTACAAGGATCCAGTGTTTGTTCTAAGATAGACCTGCGATCAGGTTATCACCAGCTTCGAGTACGGGAAGAGGATATTCCAAAAACGGCATTCCGAACTCAGTATGGTCATTACGAGTTCCAAGTTATGCCATTTGGCTTGACAAACACACCAGCAATATTTATGGACCTCGTGAACCATGTGTGCAAGCTATTTTTGGATAAATTTGTGATTGTCTTTATTGACGATATCCTTATCTACTCCAAGAACAAGGAGGAACATGAAGAACACCTTAAGGCAGTTCTGGAATTGCTTAAGAAAGAGAAGTTGTATGCTAAGTTCTCTAAATGTGAATTTTGGATTCCTAAAGAACAATTTCTCAGCCACGTGATTGATAGTCAAGGCATTCACGTAGACCCTACCAAAATTGAATCCATAAAGGACTGGGAATCCCCTAAGACACCAACGGAGATTCACCAAATCTTAGGTCTCGCTGGGTATTACTAAAGATTCATCAAAGAATTTTTGAAGATTTCCAAGTCGATGACCAAGCTTACTCAGAAAGGAGTTAAGTTTGATTAGGGAGACAAGCAGTAATCTGCCTTCCAGTTATTAAAGCAGAAGTTGTGCAGTTCGCTAATTCTGGCTTTACCAGAGGGAAGTGAAGATTTCGTAGTCTATTTTGATGCGTCGCATAAGGGATTGGTTGTTGTATTAATGCAAAGATAGAAAGTAATTTCTTATACATCACACCAATTAAAAATTCATGATAAGAACTATACAACTCATGATTTGGAACTTAGATCGATAGTGCTTTCTCTAAAAAGTTAGAGACACTATTTGTACAGAACCAAGTGTACGGTGTTCATGGATCACAAGAGTCTACAATACATTCTTAATTAAAAGGATCTGAATATGAGGCAGTGTCGTTTGTTAGAATTGCTCAGTAATTACGACTATGAGATCCGTTACCATCCAGGGAAAGCGAATGTTGTTGTTGATGCTTTAAGCAGGAAGGAGTGGAGTAAACCATTAAGAGTTCGAGCCTTAGTGATGACTATTGGCCTGGATCTTCCTAAACAAATCTTGAATGCTCAGACTGAAGCACGAAAACCAGAGAACATCAAGAACAAAGATGTTGGAGGTATGTTGCTTGAAAATTCTAAGGATCCGGAGAAATTTAAAACGAAAAAGTTAGAACCCCGTGCGGATGCAACTCTATGCTTCAATGGCAGGAGTTGGTTGCCATGTTATGGTGATTTGAGGACCGTGATCATGCACGAGTCCCACAAGTCAAAATACTTTATTTATCCGGGTTCTGACAAAATGTATCAGGACATGAAGAAGCTATATTGGTGGCCCAATATGAAGGCCAACATCGCCACATATTTTAGCAAATGTCTGACATTTGATAAAGTCAAGGCCGAACACCAAAGGCCATCAGGATTATTGGTACAACCCAATATACCTTAATGGAAGTGGGACAATATCACTATGGATTTTGTTATGAAGCTTCCCAAGTCGTCACAAGGCTACGACACTATTTGAGTGATTGTCGACCGACTTACTAAGTTTACAATCTTTGTACCCATGAGGGAAACTGATCCCATGGAGAAACTGAAATAATGTACCTAAAGGAAGTGGTCACGAGGCATGGAATCCTTGTCTTAATCATTTATGATCGCGACCCGAGGTTCGAATTGAATTTCTAGAGGTCACTTCAGAAAGATTTGGGTACTAACTTAGATATGAGTACTGCGTACCATCCACAAACTGACGGGCAAAGCGAGAGAACTATTTAAAATCTCGAGGATATGTTGTGTGCTTGTGCGATCGACTTCGAAAAGGGTTGGGTTAACAATTTGTCATTGGTCGAGTTCTCATATAACAACAGCTATCACGCTAGCATCAAGGTTGCACCATTTGAAGCACTTTACGGTCAAAAGTGTCATTCACCTGTGTGCTGGGCCGGGTTGGACAAGTGCAACTTACTGGTCCGGAAATAGTTCAAGAAACAATAGAGAAGATCATCCAGATCAAGCAAAGGATGCAAGTCGCCCATGATAGGCAAAAGAGTTACGTCGATCTAAAGCGTAAGCCAATGGACTTCCAAGTTGGGGATAAAGTTATGCTTAAAGTTTCGCCTTGGAAAGGGGTCGTACGTTTTGGCAAACGAGGAAAGTTGAACACTAGGTACGTTGGACCATTCAAGGTGTTAGAAAAGGTTGGATCTGTTGCATACAAGCTTGAGCTTCCTGAAGAGCTGAGTAAGGTTCACAATATGTTTCGTGTATCCAACCTGAAAAAGTACTATGCCGACGAACCATTAGCCGTTCTGTTGGATGGACTTCATTTTGATGACAAGCTACAATTCATCGAGGAACCAGTAGAAATCATGGATCGTGAAGTTAAATGGTTGAAGCGAAGCCGCATTCCAATAATTAAGGTTTGATGGAACTCTAGGCGAGGCCCTGAGTTTACGTGGGAACACGAGGACCAATTTTAAAAGAAATATCCACATCTCTTTGCAAAGACTGCACCATCGTCAAGTGCCGCGTTTTAAGCCTTGAGGACAAGGCTCATTTAACGGGGGGAGTGTAAAACCCAAAATTTGAATTTCATTTCATATTGGTAATTTTGAATATAACCTAAAGTTTATTAATAAGTATTTGAAAATAAAACATTAGGTTATAATTTTGGGAAATTATAAAGATATAACATAAGGTATTTTATTTAAATATATAAAATTATATATGTACATATATATGGCTGGCCCCATATTTAAAAAAATATATTTTGTAATTTTGATTATTTTGTATATTTACTTCCTTTTTATAAAAGAACCTATTTTAAGGGATACGTATTAAAAGGTTTTAGCAAGTATTTTGTGTAATCTTCAAAATGGGAAAAAATATGTTGTCCTCCCTCTTTGAGTTAAATGGCCATCCATATGGTGGTGTTGATACACCAAATCTTTTATTTTTGTAGCAAAAGATATTTTAGGAAAAGAGTGTAAAAGGTTTAAGCAAATGTCTTGTAATCTCCTTAAGTTCTAAGAAAATCTTATCCCCTCTTTTTCTCTTTATAAGGCCGGCCACATTCACCCCTCCATCACCATTATTCTCTCAAAATTCTTACTCCATAATTTTGTGTATTCCTCCATAGAAGCTTCAAGCAAGAAAAAGGTTTAGGTGTTTTTTGGGTAATCCTTGAAGTTTTGGTGTTCTTGGTGTGGTATTGATCTTCATTCTTTGGTGTATTCTTGGGTTCTTGGTGTTTGATCTTGTAATCCTCCCTCATTCCACAGGTAATTCCTGATTTTGTTTCATTCTTGTTGTCACCATGATTACATATGCAAAAGTTTTTATAAAAACCTAAAGGATTGTAAGAAATAATGTGTTTATGTTCTTGTCAATTTCTCTAAGGTTTAATCTAATTAAAATGGTTAAATTACATGTTATGAACTCTAAGATGATCATTAAATGTGTTATTAATAAAAACTACAAGATTAGAAACCCTAGGGTTGGTTTTAATGGGTGTTAATTAGGGTTTGTTTATGTGCAGAATTTTAGGTCGTGTTCAAAGGGGTATAACTCAATGATAAAAATTAATTTTAATAAGATTCTTGAGTCTATGACTAATTTCAATGAGTCTAGTTTCTGGAAAAGTTGGTCTCATAATTTTAGAAGGTCGAGAAGGTTGGTTTTGGGTTGTTAAAAGATTAAGTGTCAAAAATGCAGTTTTTGGCAGAAAATTTCACTTGTAGTATTTGATTTTTACTTCGAAAACCATAAGGAGTTAGACTCTAATTTTCAAGATGGTAAAACTACATGATATTAGCTATGTCCATGATTTTTTTGAGATTTTAAGAATTGTCTAAGTATGGTAAATACACGTTAACTTTTCAAAGGTTCTGCCAGGTCAAAATTCGGGTCAGTTTTGGGTAACATGGGCAAAGGGATACTTAAACAAGGAAATAAATTAAACCAATGATCACGGGTGTATTAGACATATGTAGGAACCTCTGTAATTTTTGGTGTAATTTTAGAAGATGTTTTTATGGGTACATTTATGTATGGAACTTACCTTGTAAATAAGTTAGTCAAAAATCTAAAAATTGGAAACCTTAATTAGGTCAAGTAAACTTTATTTATGGTAAGATCAAGTGTAAAACTACTTAAAAAAGATATGTAATATATGGTAATCATGGTTCTTGTAGATTCCGTGAAGGTGTTGTGATCTCTTGTTTTTGTGTTCATTTCTCTCTGATTGCTTATTCGTTAAGGTACAGATATTCCATCCTTTTAGTAAGGATACTTCATTCTCTTTTGTTTGGCTACTTGATCTATTTGATATTCGTTTGATATTCCTTTGAGTTGCTATCCGTAATCATGACTCGTTTGATGTTGACAATCTATTTGATTCGATATTCGTTTGTATGAATCTGTTGGTTCTTGTTTGGAATATGCTACTAGATTCGTTTTCATATTTGGATTATTCGAAACTTGTTCACTTGTATCTTTGCTTTTATCTTGCCCGAGCTATTTGTATCTAATCATGGAGGTACCATGACCATGTCATTGATGCACCAATGGCATGACACTATCTGTGGCGGTGTGATTAGTCCACGGCATTCCCTTTTGTATGTGCACTTATTATGATTTGATTATATATGTTCGTACACTCGCCATAGTGCTTGTGTATATGGATATAACTTTGTTTTGCAGGGAGCGTATGGATGCATCCTAGGTACTTTGTTCCATTCAGTTTAGGTGAATGGTTGTGTGTGTGCAATACACCCCATATCACATTTGGTACACAGGAGGAGCTTGCCTGTGTACATTTGATTATGACTATCTGATTATTTGTTTAGGGTCTATTCATGTATCATGTTTAGACATTTGTTTGGGCTCGTGGGCATTCCTTTGATTACTCCCATCCTATTCATTGATCTATATATATCGTTTGGCATTTGTTTGGCAGGTTCTCGATATTCGTTTCGTTCAAACCTTCGTTTTATTTTCGTTATTATTATTATTATTATATCTGTTCACTGAGCGTTAGCTCAGCCGCGTTTTCTTTTCCCGTGGCAGGTACTAAGCGGGAAGCTGGGATATGAGTGTTGAGAGTAGGAGCTTTTAGAGGACCCACCTTTAGAAAAACCCTTTTTATTTGGATTTACGTTTTAAGACCTTTCCTTTTGAAGATTTCTTTCATTTGACTTTGTTGGAATTTAATACTGTTGAAACCATAATGTGATGCTTTGTCTCTTTATCGGAGCGGGGTGTTACATGTTGGCTTCTTACCTGGACATAAGAATGATCTTTAGAGTGTGCTAAGGGTTTTGGTACTTTCATGCGTGCTTAGATGAAAAAAATGAATTCTAATTCAGTATACGTGACAGTCATAAAACCCTTATCGTATATTCGACTATAACGTTGTGCTTCATAAGCAACTTTCATGTATTTCATCATAAGTTCATGCTATTCCATAATATCTTTTGACATGCGCAAAACATAGGCAATGATGATACAACGACATTTGTGAGATCCTTATTCATAATTATGCGTTAAATCGGCACGTATCTTGGCGGGGCAACATTAAGAAAAGAGTACTTGCGGCCAAGTTGGTCATGTAGAGGTGGATCAACAAATTCTTGGGAACTTTTGGAGTGATCTGAAGTGCCTCACGAAGCAACTCTGCTCCCACTTTAAATTGTTGATCATCGAGCATGAAGTGGTAAGTTTGAGTTCTTGTGTTCTTGGCAACAGTGTACCAAAATTGGTGCATGTAGATCTGAGGAACATCAACTGTCTTAAGAAAAGCATTGTAGCATGAGTACTGCTTAAGAATATCCAGAGTGAGCTGGTAGGTAGGTTCCTTTTGATTCTTCTCTGGAGCAATTTTGAAGTTGCAATCACTATTTTTACTTGATTATCTTTTGGAACCAAAGCCTCATCAGCACGAATTTGTTGTTGATTTTCTTGTGCCATTGATTCTGCTAAGAATTATCAATCCAAATTTATATATGATGACATCAAATAACGTCTATTTTATAGCATCATTTATCCCAGCTAAATTACTCGTTTTACATTATTTATGCATGAATTGGTACTTAATTGCTTATATTTGTGATTTGCAGTAATTATTGAGCAAATAGTGAAAGTTAATCAAAAGGCACGCACTTTGGAGCTTAAACAAAGAAATCATGAAGAGCACTATTCTGACAACCTATACGCCATATCCATCAAGGAAGATACGGCGTATCCGTGCCCTAAACTTCACTCAGCATCCACGAAGGAAAGATCTATACGCCGTATCCAGATGAAGCCATACACCGTATTCAAGTACAAGTCATGGAATATTTTGGAATATAATAATCGTGATCCCCAGCCAAGAAACCCTAATACACCGTATTGAACTTCTTCAATACGGCGTATTGACCAAATTCCATACTCTATAAATACCAAACCCTAATTACGAATTTTAGGGATGCAATAGAGGCCTTTAGAGGCTGATTAATCAATTAACCACCAAGTTCGATTTTCCGAACAGAAGAGAAGCCAAGAAGGTCATGCAAAGCACTTCAATCCATAGGAAAACCCTTGTAATTTCTATACTCTAAATACGTGTTCGATTTTTAGTATCAGTCGATGTCATTATCGATGATCCTTGTCAATTCTGGTTGTGGGAATATGACTGACATTCATGGTTATTTTTATAAGATGTTTGAGGTAAACCTCTGCTACCCAAATCTTCATCAGCATAAGCATTACCAAAAAATTCCCAAGTTCATCATTAGTGTCACAATTTGAAACAGGTGGAAGTGTAAATGCATTTTTGGAAAGAGAAAATCTTTCAAATAGAGGTCCTCAATTGCATTAGATTGCTTAGCAGCATTAATGGTGATGATGGATCATTTAGAAAATGATGGTCCAGCCAGAGTTCTAACAGGTTGTACCTAACTTAGTGTTAATACTATTTAGTGTTGTTAGGATGTACAGTTGCTTTTCTTGTTGAGTAGGCTTTCAAATCACTTCTTGTGGCCTGATTTTCCTCCACATTCTTTATATGAGCTCATTTCATCCATTTCAGTAGGCTTCTCTTCAGCATCTTCTTCACTGGCCTTAGGATCTTGAGAGATTAATGGATCAGTTATGCAGATAGGTATTATGATGTATTCTTGTTCAGGTTTTGTCTTCTTCTCAGCTTGACCTGTAACAATGTTTTTTCTAGTTCCCGTAATACCATTAGTTTGATTTCCTGCAACAACTGGCACATAGTTCATAGATATTGTCAAAGAATCAACATCAAAAAGTCAGTCTGGTCTATTTCCGGTCACATTAGGTGTATTTTCAAGAAATCTAATATTTAAGGTCTCTTCAACTATCCTGGTCCTCTTGTTAAATACTCTCATGGCCTTGCTAACTACAGAGTACCCAACAAAAAATCCATCATTAGCTTTTCCATTAAACTTGCCTAGATGATCCCTGGTATTTAAGATGGTAATAGGACACCCAAAAGGTTTCATGAAGTCTATCAATGGGGTTCTTCCATGAATAAGTTCATAAGGTGTCTTGTTATGAGCTTAAGGAATAAGAACCCTATTTAGCACATAGCAAGTAGTATTAACTGCTTCAGCCCAAAAGGTGGTTGGTAACTTATAGTCAACTAACATAGTTCTTGCAGCCTCTATCAGTGTTCTATTCCTCCTCTCAGCAAAGACTGAGGAGTCCTAGCAACACTGAATTCCCTCTTAATCCCCTTCATTTCACAAAACTGATTCATTACACTATTTTTGAACTCAGTTCCATTGTCACATCTGATAACTTTTACTTTATGGTCTAGTTGATTTTCTATTTCTGTTATGAAGGTCTTTAATATCCCACTAGTCTCATCTTTAGTGGCCAAAAAGAATACCCAAGAAAATCTACTAAAGTCATCAGTGACAACTAGGCAATAAGACTTTTTCATTAAACTCTTAACATTTGTAGGACAAAATAGGTCCATATGAAGCATATGTAAGGGTTTGTTGATTGAGTTTACAAGTTTGGCCTTATAGGAGGCTTTGTGTTGCTTTCCTTTCTGACAAGCAACACAAGAATGGTCATTTTCAAAAATCTTGAAAGCCACCTCTAACAAGTGTTTTTCCCTCATAAGTTTGTATTCATGTTTTTAAAGTTTATGTGACCAAGCCTCATATGCCATAAATTGGATTCATCAATTGTGGCTTAGCAAAGAGGCAAGTTAAACCTTTAGTGGGAACAACACTTTTTAGGTCAACACTGTAAATGTTATCTTCTTGGAACTCTCAGTAAACTTGGACTTTCATAAGTAGTTAAAGTCAGAAGATATGACAAGACATTCAGTGTCAGTAAAAGCAACCTTTATTCTTTTTGTCACATATCTGTGTGACACACTAAACAAGTTACACTTTAGTCTCCTTAAAAAAGTACACCATTTATCAAAAATCCAATGTTACTATTTTGGATTTGACCATTACCAGAAATTTCTAACCTTTACCATCTCGAAAGGGAAACAAATCTACCATATTTATCTTTCATACTCACTTTAAGATAGCTTTTGTTCCAGTTTGTGCCTTGAGCAACACTGTACAATAACTCCTTTTTTCCTTGCTACCTCTTTCTGTTGTGGGTTGCTATGCACCATGAATAAGAGAATTGGACTCTTTTGGGATCCAAGCCATTTAGACTGGGATTGCCTCGTGACATCAATGTAAGAATATGTCTTTTAAAATGTATTTGATGCACTACTATTTTGGCTTTCCAAACCCTAGCAGCTGAGAATTAGGCTCGTAACAGAATTAACACCTTTTCCTTATTTTCACTTACTACTGCTCTATCCCTAATAGTAGTATCTTTTACCCTGGCAGTATTAACCTTTTTATTGAAAATACTATTTTTGTATTCAGAATACTTGTTAAATGGCCTTGTGACTTGTGAATATCCCTTTTTATAAGCATTTGATATTGATCTAGGATGATTCATAGTTGGTTTTGAGCCAACAGTATTAACTGGTCTGACATCAGTATTAACATTTACACCAACAATATTAATTTTGCCAGGCCTGGTTAGTACTGCTTATGGAACAAATCTTCTATTAGGGTGAGGGTGAGTTATTTTATTAGCAAGTTCTCCTATGATACAACTACTTGGTTGTTCCACACTGATCTTATAAATACCTTTTTATCACTTAGCTTAATGGAGATATGCTCAAAACTACCACAAAACAAAACAAGCTTTATTAATCTTTTTAAGTTTTAACTTCCTAGTCTTTGGGGGACTAAGATTGTTTCAGTTTCTTTGGTTCCCTCTAGGACAGTGTTTGTTTTGTTTAGATGTTTCTACCTTATCTACTGTTTCCCTAGCAGTCTTAATAAATTTTATCTTTTCAGTGCTAGGTCTAACAGTTTTATCCTTAACATTTAGTATTATTTCTACCTCACTATCATCATCAGAGAGTTCAATCATTAATACGACATGGAGGTCTAAAGCTGATCTGCTAACAGTTTTAGGTTCTACTGCAATCACACCATTACTTTTTACACCAACAGACTCATGATTTGACTCAACTGTCTTAACATTACTAGGTGTAACAAAGAGTAGTAACATCCATATTCTCACTTTCAACTATTTCATCTAAAAATGTTAGATCAGGTTTGCGAGGTATGAAATTCCTTGTAAAAGGTGGGGGAACTGCATGATATCCCTTATCAGATTTGGACTTATTATTCTCCTAATTTTCTAACATCTCATATGAATTCACAAATTTCTACTGCAAGAGAATAGTTGCAGTAGAAGAATGTTGCAGTGTATCCTAGTCTAGTTTTAAACTTGTCAATGACTTGACTTTCAAGCAATTTATTTAAAGATTTAGATGAATTTTGAAACTTCTCTAATGTTAGTTTTAACTCATCTCTCTCTTTTTCTGCTTTTTCTAATTTCTTTTTGTTTTCATCTAAAGCAGTATCTCTTAGTTTAACTTTAAGTTTTAAAACATTTATGCTTTCTTCATAACAAACCTCATTTTTCTTTATAGTAAAGCTAGTCTAGCTTCTTGATTTCTAACTTGCCTTTATAAGATACTAAATTAAATTGAGACCTTTTGTAATCTGAAGACAAATTATCATATTGTTCTTTGAGATTAGCATAAGCTTTTACACATGATTTAGAACAAGAATCTACCTCAGAATTTGAACTGAAAGAACTTCCTGAAGATGTATGTGCCATCAATGCAAAGTTTATAGGATGCTACTTCATCATCTTGGTAGCTACAGTATACCCTCAATTTCCATCGTGAGCAACAATGAATTTATTAGTAGGGGAGTTTCCACTGTAACAGTCTTCTATTAATATATCTTCCTCTTGTTTTTCCTGATTTCTAGGTGCTTTACTTCTCTTGCAAAGTGACTCATATTTATGACAATTGTAGCACTCTACTTTTGATCTGTCAAAACTAACTTTTTGACCATTTACATCTAACTGCCTATCTGTCCTCTTGATGAATCTCCTAGCTCTAATAGTTATTTCGTCCAAATATAACACACAGCCCAATAGTATATAATCAATCCACGTTTTTTAATCCATATAACCGGCCCATGTTTTTTTCTATACTTGGCCTACATTAAAACTCAGCCTATCATATTTTAAAATCTCTTGGCCCATATGTTTTGATATAACTTGGGTCCATTAAGTGGATTTGAGATATAAAGTATCTCAATCCCTAATTTTTCTCCTATTAACCCTAACCCTTCTTATTATCATCCGCCACCATCTATTTTCTCTTCCAAACGCAGAAGAATCTGCTCCCATCTTAATCCTTCACCCAATAAACATGTAACCAACAAGAAACCAATAACAGTTCTTTTAATCTTATACCATACTCTCTTAAGCAACAAAAATCGCATCTAACATATCAGATTCTACACACCACAAAATACACGAGACTTCTTGGTTGATTCTACTACTTTAACAATCATTTAAATGACACAGGTTTCTAGGTGTAAACATTCGTGGCTTTAAGATCTGATGACGGGTCTCGGGTAGGTGGTTTTTATTTGTGCTTCATCGAAACAAAGATTGGATATGATAGAGTTGTCATAATCCAATATTTATAATCGAATAGAAAAGAGAAGGATTTTCTTTTTAAAGATCTGTGATGTTAATGTTTCTTTCGTGGTTATGATATTTTAAAGGTCATAAATTAATTGGGTAACACGAAAAGAAAAGTACCGAGATCATAATCATTGTTGTTTTTTCTGTTTCGAGTCTTGAAGTTGTTTGGAGAGGAGTTTGCGGGATTATGATTGTGATTGAATTGTGATGAAGGGATTATAGGGTAGGGTATGTTGATGTTGTTTGTGACGATGGGGTAAGATTAGATTTGATGGTTTTGTTGGATTGTGATGTTGGAATTTGTGGTTATTGATTTGATTGTAGTTTAATTTGCATCTGTTCGTGTTTCTTAGAGAGACTTTCTTGATCTATTCTGTTTAGTTTGACATTGACCTTGGACTCGGATCGTGTTGATCCCAATGAATAGATCTTTAACTCCTTAGCTTGATGTAAGGTTTAGTATCCTTAGATAAATCCAAAGGCACTAAGATTGAAACTTTGAGTGTATGATATAAACTATGCGAAATCTAGTTTATACCACTAAGAAGAATAACAGTAATAAATGTTTAACACACAAAAATATAACCAAAACTATAAGCTCTAATATATTAATACAAACACTCTTTGATAGTGTTAGGGTTTACAACCTTGAAGCTATGACAATGACTTATTTTTAGTACATTGAATTCTATACCCTAGGACCTCCTTTTATACACCAAGGATTCCTATAAGGCTTACAATACTTTCCTAAGATATCATGATCTTTTCTAAAAGCAAACATAATCTCTTAAACAAATACATTATACATATCTTTTACAAAAATAACTTAATACTTATCTTCATAAGTATTCTTGTTCTCCAAATAATCCTTATCTCTTTACTCGTGTTTATCCTTCTGACAGTAGTAACTCTTCTAGCAGTTGTAATCCAACAACATTAACTTTTGTACCAGCAGTACTAATAAACATAAGCAATAGTAACATTAGTACTAACAGTACTAATATATTCTAACAGTAGTAACTGTGTACTAGCAGTCTTAACTTTACTACTAGCATCACTAACTACTTAGCATATATTTCAGTCTTCAACTCTTAGCAGTCTTAACTTCAACTAGCAGCAGTAACTTTATACTAACAGTACTAAATTATACTAACAGTAGTAACTAGCAGTAGTAACTTTATACTACCAGTACTAACTACTTAGCATAATTTTCATTAGTATCATCAACAGTACAAAGTTATGCTTGACAGCACTAATATATACCTGAGCAGTAGTAACTCTAAGAATCATCTTGAAGTCTCTAAGTCCTAACATCCGAAAACCAAATTAGATGAGGTCATCCCTTTTGAAAAACAAACCGATGATCTTAAAAAGAGACTTGCGAAAAATAATGAAGCTAAAATGGTTATTTATAATGCTTTGTCTAGAAAAGAATATAAAAGAATTTTCATGTGTAATACGACAAAAGAATTTTGTAAAACTTTGTTAATCTCCCATCAAGGTAATAGCCAAGTCAATGATAATAAGATCGACCTTTTGGTTCAACAATATGAACAGTTCCTCATTTACAAAGACGAATCTATAGATAGTGCTTTT
>BQNB010022699.1:0-30403 GCA_026074375.1 Tanacetum coccineum | reverse complement strand
ATAAAGAAAATTATTGGGTTGATACGTGTCCAATGCCACTTAGGTTCTCTTTAGGTTACCTGATACATTATAGACAGCCTCAATAATAAGATAACCAGGTTATATTGAGATCCTCTAAATTTCATAGGAACTTTATAAGTAAAGTTCTCACCAAAAAAAAAATTTGGATCTTTCAGTAGGCCTCGCTGTTATCTTTGTGAGAGAACTTTATGAGTAAAGTTCATATAAACTTTAGAGAATCTCAATCCATTCGGTAATATATTCTCACAAAAAGTGTATTAGAAAACTCAAACTAATCAATTATTCTTGTAGTTCAAGTTGATTCAAAATTGAGATGCATTTATTTTAATATTTTAAACTTTACAATCTTTACATGTATAGATAAAAAAATTGGAATAAAACTCAACTTTATTTTACAAATTTACGTACTCTACAATAAGGAAAAAGAAAAAAAAACATCTTTTAAACTTATATATATGAACAAAAGTATTAAGTTTAACTTTGATGAAATTTTGGTTTAAGCAACCCAAACCATGGCCATTGAGCTAAAAAATGTAGCACTAGCAACCGCGATAAGGCTTCTTTCTTTAATCACAACCTTTAACAAATGCATCGCTATGTCTCCACTAATCTTCCGTCCTTCTACCACCAATACACGACGACGCTTCCCAACAAATGCCAACATCACCAACACCGTGATACATGTCACTATGGTAGTTCTTACAATAACCACCAACAAACCTACAATTAACACAACTCCCACAACCCGAACAATGGACCACATTTGGTATGACAACCACCATGATCCGCTATGGTCGTAGTCATGGGACATGAAGATGTACAATGAGAAAAACATAAAGAAGAAACATGATGCATTAGTTTTTGATTTAGTGAGCATTTGTGATGAAAATTTGGACAAGTTTATTGTGGGATGGAAATGATATAAAAGAATGTTGTTTTCTAAACAATATAAAGGAGAAGAATTAGAAGCCATGTGGTATTGGGTGATTTTCACATGGGCTGGTTGGCAATAACCACCAACTTAATTTTTTAAATCACTTTTTAATCATGTAATTATATGATTAGAGTAGCATATTGAATAATTTTACACAACGTTTAGAGAAGGTGTTTGGGAATGCTTTTGTATATCTGCTTATTATTGTAAGCCTATATATTTCATATAAAATTAACATGTACTCCCTCCGTCTCATATTAAGTGTCCACAATAGAATCTTTGTGGGTTTTTTTTATCAACTTTGACTGTAAATATTTGTGTTTGTGTTATATAATACTTAATGGAAATTATACCAATGAAAAATACATTCAAGACACTATCAATTCATATATTTTGCATCAAGTATTATATAACATAAAAAGAAATAATTAAGGTCAAAGATGGAGAAAAAAGACTTGAAAAAGTCAAACTGGACACTTAATGTGGGACGAAGGTAGTAACAACATATATATTTTTAAAAGAGATATGAACTACGATGCAGTATCAAACTATATGATTATGGACATTAAAAATACGGATGACCATATCAACAATACTAATCATGTGTACCAGGTCAAGATGTTGTCACAAGATGAAGCTATGATGATCATGTTCAAGAAGGATTTTATCAAAGAGGTACATCTTTATCATTACGTCTTTAATTATCATAAATTGAATAGCTTATTTTATATATGTTTACACATTAATAGTTATTAAGTGAAACACTTTTATAGGATCCCGAAGTTGACCTGCAAAACTCTGAACCAAGCAATGCCAATTCATCTAGGTTCACTAATGTTGACAGCATTCCTTTCAAAATAGATTAAACACCAAAATCAAGTTACGTTGCATCTAAAGGAAATGCAAGTCATGGAGATGGTGAGCATAGCTCTATGTCAATTGAAAGTGATGCAGGAGGTTCTAGACCAGGAAAACGAATATTCATTGACCTTGATGATTATGATGAGGATGAAGCACAAGCAAAAAAGCAAAAAATATTTGCACGCAGATGATACATAATTAAGAGTAAAGAGCAAAAAAGCTAATTTTTTCGCATGGACAACTCTATGTGGCTGTATCAAGAGTAAAGAGCAAAAAATGTCTAAAGGTGTTATGTTTTGCAATTACACAACCAATGTTGTTTTTATGGAAGTCCTTCATCAACTTTGAGTTTATTCGTTTTCATTAGCCTATTGTAATGACTATTTTTTCGGAAATACTATTTCATTAGTTTTTGTATTTTATACGTTATCTCATAACAATCTATAACTATGTTTTATCAGATTGTTTCTTTGCTAAATAAATGTTTCACAATATAATCTTATAGCATATCTTGCTAATTACATTTATTTTTTGAACATTATATCAACCATATGTAAATTATAGCCAATAGTTCAAACGATAAAACACAATAGCCAACAAGTATCAAAATGCAAATGTTTTTTCTAATAATACCTTAAAACTCGGGCCTTGAATCTAGTGTAATTATATGATTAGAGTAGCATATTGAATAATTTTACACAATGTTTAGAGAAGGTGTTTGGGAATGCTTTTGTATATCTGCTTATTATTGTAAGCCTATATATTCCATATATAAAATTAACATGTAACAACATGTATATTTTTAAAAGAGATATGAACTACGATGCAGTATCAATCTATATGATTATGGACATTAAAAATACAAAATCACTAATGCGGCTTAATCAGTTCCCAAAATCACATCTTGCTAGAATCAACTCAATCAGTTCCCAAAATCATTATACACGACAACATGATGATTGCCACTATTAAACTATATATATATATATGAGGACGTACTAAAACTTTTCTAAATCAAGCCAGCTTTAACCTTTGTTTAGTTTATTATAGTTTCTAATCGTCTGAGTTTGAAGTTAATAATTGACAGAACAATCAAAATTTGACCCTTAAAACCAGGCCAACTATAAAATTATATTGGCTGATAGGAAAAAAATTCACTAATTTGATCGCTTCGGTTTGAAACACCAATTTGGCTTATTCAGTTTAGGATAATAGAGGTTACTAGTTTAGTCATATCATTAGGAAAAATTAGTATAACCAAACCACATCAATAATCTACTAAACACATTGTTAGTACAAAAATCGTGTATGAGGGTGAATATGGGCTTAGATCATTTGGTGGATCGGGCCGGTGAACGGGCTATGATGTAGATCTTATACTAGTCCAAGTAATGAAGAGATAATCTGCACAGATGAGAGTAAACCGTTAGCCTTACCGCAGGGCGGACCCCACGATTAAGCTCCGGCGTGAGAGTAAGTATACATTCTTGTCAGAGAAAATGTCAGAGTATGTGTGTGTATTAATTGTCAGACAGAATGTACCTCTTTTGGGGTGCGAAATGACCCATATTTATAGGCAAGCCTAATACTAGGGTTTCCTAGTATTTCGCTTGCGACTGTTAGTAGTCGGAGTGGGTCCCTTGTCGGGCAAAGGTCCACGTGTAATCGTGTCTGCGGACGCGAGTATTCTTTCGCGGTCAGTGTTTGTCCGTGGAGGTGCAACGGGTGCGGCTTTGAAGATACTCACGTGCGTCTTTGAAATATCCGGAGCGTGGCCCTTGTCAGGCTTAGTAGCCCGGCTATTTGTTGTATTGGGCCTGGGCCCCTATGTGTATATTATGAACCAAGCCTAGTAAGCTTGGTGTTCATACTATACGTCATCAAGTCCCCCCAGTCTAGTTTGCTTACAGTATGCAGTACAATTATAGCGTGCGGTGAGCGTTACTAGACTAGAGTTCCGTGATCAGATTTTCTTTTGCTCCTGCCTTGTTCCGCGTCTTTTGCGTCGTTTTGGCAGTTTGTCATTGGTTACGTGGGTTCTTCGTGTCCTTTTATCTTCTGCGTGATTTGATCGCCTGGGTCCCATATCCAGCTGTTATCATCTTCTTTTTACTTTATCTTTGTACCGTTGATTGGGAAGTGTCTTGGCACGTGTCATCATCCTACCTTTACCTGACTTAAATATACCATGGGTATAAATAGTCGATTCATGCCCTACTGTTTCTTTTTTCATCTCTTTCACTTTTCCACCATTGTTGATAAATTTCAAGGTTTTCTAGTTGCACAGCTTCCCTTATTCTAGCAGTTTATTTTGATTCAGGTTAATCTCTTTGCTTCTCTTTTATTATGGGCAGTATTACATCCCTCAAATGTGTTCTTACACAAGAACAGACAGTTTATACCTAAAAAAATAATGTTTTCTGATGGATTAATGCGTTTTTGAAGGTTACAATCTAGTTACTTGAGTCCGGATGAGAAATTGAGCTCAAATTCATTTCAACGAACGTAAACTATGCACGGGGTTGTTCAATGAAGAAGGATGGCACAATTTCAAAAAGGTTTGTTTTTTATACTATATTCCATGTTTAGCCTAGTTTACATTGTATCAATTAATTCATGAGTTTATAGTATTTTGTTACCACACATGAAATATCTATCTACAAGTGTGCATTTTTTTTATCTTCAAATGCTTTTCCTAAGAAATTATCATATGTACTGTATATAAATATCTTTGGCTATAATTTGTTTCGAGATAATTAATCAAGGTGCATTTAAAAAAACTCTACAGTTATCATATTGTTATTGAAAAATTAATCTCAGGATTAGTTTTTTTAACGAATATTGTAAAGGGCCTCCAACAGAAAACGGCACAAGGCCTCTTGAATCCATGAGACGGCCATGTGTATTGTGTACAGTGAGATAGAAATATTTTGCCTTTTAATTTTTTTTTGATAAACAAGCTATGATTATGAACCATCAAGCAGTGTTATCACAAGAAAAGCAAGAAGGAAACCAACAATATAAATATTTTACAAAATACATAAGGCTCCCACCTTATAAGCCTTGTAGAAAAGTTTTGATGAAACATTGATACAATATTTTTTGTAAGGCTCCCACATGAATTTATTCAATACCATTTCCTAAGCCCAAATTGTTTGCATATGATTCATTAAACAAAGAGACCCTATTTCTTATTCATTTCGTTTTAGACTACTTTAGGAGGTATTTGTTTTTTACAATTATTGTTAAGAGCCTTTTAACTTGATTTAACGAGTCGGGTTACCCGCGCTTCGCTGCGAGGCGCAAAGGACAAACGGTCGTTACTTAACGTTATATTTTCGTAAAAATTTTAAAAAAAACTAACGGTCGTTACTTAACCGCCGTTAGTGAGGAGGGAGAATTTTGTAATTTTGTTAAAGTGAGGACGGGCCACGAGCATGGCTGTTCTCCCCCTCGTTACTAACGTTCGGTAAGTAACGACCGACCCCAAGGACTATTTTCGTAAGTTGTTAAAAAAGAAATTAACGGTCGTTACGCGGGCAGTTTTTTTAAACGTTCTTAAGGGCCGATGTTTGGACTATATTTTAGAGAAATACATAGAAAGTTAAGTTATGTTTACATAGAGCACATAGCACTAATAGAGAAGTCTTGTACATTTAGCTATTCAATAGTTTCAGCAGAACATGTTTGTTAAATTTTCTGGTTGGATCAAAAGGTTAAGCTTTTTTCTTCATTTCAAGTCTTCTGCTGCTATTGTTGTAGCTTCAAAAGTTTTAGCTGGACATCATCAAAAAGATGAAGTTCTTTTCCTCATAGCCATGCTTCCTGTTATAAAATAAATGAAGACATGGATTAGATAGATATGTATATGTTGTGTGAAGTAAAAGAGATGAAAGTGTGCATTAGATAGATATGTGCGTGTTGTGTAAAATAGTGTGAATCAGTGGTGTTTGAGGGCTGTCATTTCACATTGCACAGTTGGTTTGGTGTCTTTTTTTTGGCTATAAGTGGTGTGCAAAAGTTGGGATGACACTTGCTGTTTTTGTGTGAGTGGTTAAAAGTTAGTGATTTTCATTTAGGAGATGGTACATCATTTCATAGTGGTCAGTACTGTTTTAATTTCACATGATGCTAGTTGACAGAAATGAATGTTTATATTTTGTTTTTTTATGCTTTTAGAGATTATCATGTTTTTGAGTTTTATCTTTGGTTTTGCTTATTTAAAGAGTGATTACTGTATAAGGAATGTGTAAAAGAATGGAGTGGTTGCCGAAGTATGCGGAGCTTGAGATGGCTGTTGGTTCTCAGAACTGGTTGGGCATGATGGTTGTGTATTGTTGAAATACGGCTAAGGAGGATCGGAATCGCTACTCGAGTAAATAGGATGCATGGAGATATGATTGTTGTGTGTGAGGACAGGGTGTCTTTTGTTGCTGAGCTTGAGACGTTGTCGGATGTCACTGCAGCTGTCAAGATTGCCTTTTTTTTAAGGAGATGATGGACAAAGATGAGTGTTTGTTCAGAAACTTTTTCGTGATGTATCTGGCTAGAAATGTTTATTATGTTTGTTATGTGTATTATCGAATAAGTGTATTACTACTTCTGTTTAAACTTATGTCAAGTTATGATATGTTTGGGGCAATATTAAAGTTAATAGGCAAAGTATTAGAAAAAGTAATATTTTTGGCTTAGGACTTACATTAATTGGTGCTGAACTGGTCATGGAGTCTTCAATCTCCTTTTGGTTTCTTTGTTTCTGCAGATGGTTCCAGAATGAGACGTCTTTTTGCACTTTTTTCATATGCTCTGTCATCTTCTTCTTGGGATTTTCCTGTTTTTGTAGTTATAGCAGGGCTGAGTATTGGTGTTCCTGTTTTTGGAGGAGAGAAAACGTGTTTTGTGATTATGAATTTTTTTTAAGAAAAGAGGGAAGATAAATTATAGTAGATGTGAGAGAAGTTGGGATTACCTTTGTTTACTTCTTTTGATGTGGAAGTTTCTTCCTCTTCTTCGGAGTATTCTTTGTCTGTGGTGAGATGTGTGGTTCCAGGAAGAGTTGTCACTGATGGTTCTGTTTTTAAAACGAATGAGGTTTGAATTCTGTGCACAATAAGTTTTTTGTTTTTAAGAAAGTATTTTGTAAAGAACATGTCTTAACTTTGCGTTTTGTTTCTGCAACTCTACTTGTGCCATCACCTGATGTGTTGATGCTGAAAACATCGTCTAGAGTGAATTCTGTGACGTGTGCAAAAGTGCTGTAGTGGAACTGAAAGATACTGGTTTTTCCCTCTGTTGCCAAGACTTCTGGTGGTATCTTTTTTGGGTCTGCAGGCTTATATTTTTCGACCAGTTCTTCGCATGAGTGACCCGTTATTTTGTCAGCTGCCGGGGTGAAGAAAGTTATGATGTTGTTTCACTGAAGCGTCTGTGATGTAGGCTTTGAACTTGTACCTGAATGTTTTGCAAGCGTAGTATGTATTAGTATTTTTGATTTTTTTTGCCGTGTGAGAAAAGGGTGTTGAGTAAGGATACCTGAAAAAAGGTCCAGGTTGTGGTCCATGGTCTAAGCAAGTATAGTTGTCTCCTCGTTTTACTGCAGTTCTGCTATACTGATGGCATGACTCATAAAACCATTCCCTTTTGGTGTTGATGCTTTTGATCGTTGCTTCAGCAGTGAATCTTATTGCCTGTGACATTTGTCGGAAGTTACGATGGTTTACTGATTGTGTTTAAGAAAGTAGTCTAGTTTTTGAAATTTACCTTGTAGCTTTGTGGATTTTGTTCCAGCAACGTTTTGAGCGGAAATCTGTTTCTTTGTTTTTCTTGATCAATGTCTTCATGCGGGAATTTACACACTATGAGTGGGGGGGGGGGGGGGGTCTTGTTTCTTTGATTTTTCTTTGTGTTTTTAGTTCTCTTTCACTATCTTTTTCTCTTGTTATTTAGCTTTGACCTGCATATTGACAACTGGTAAGTTTTTTATTAATAAAATTGTATTTTAAAGATGTAGGACATTTGGTTTCTTACAGAGCACGTGATGTCTCAGCCTCGGGAATGTTCGGGTTTAAGTAATAGTACGTTGCTGGTGTTGCGGCTAGTTGGTAATCTACATTGTTAGAAATGTGGGTGTGTTTAGAGAATTTATTTTGAATTATAAGTATTTTATTGTTTAGATTGTGTATTTATCACCTCTGTATTTGGAGACACAACATGAGCTAACAGCTATGATGACCGGTTGTTCCATTTTTTCGAGGTCTGCTTGTCCAAAATGTTCAACCATTTCATCCCAAAGTGTAAGTTCGATGATGTTTCCACTGAAGCAAATATAAGTTTGTTATGGGAAAATTTGCTATCTATATTTGTTTCGCCTTTTTTTTATTGAGGGATATTTATTGAGGATTTCGATCTCCGATCTATCCTTAGTGTTTTTTCGCCCGTCGGTTGGATACTCTGAAAAGGACTGACAACGCTGATTGATCTGATGCTTACCATAGCTCTGATCGAAAGGAAAAAAATTATTAGACAGCATGTCAACATTTTTTTGTATGTCTATGCATATTATTGTTAGTGAGCTTTTAACAAAGATTGTTAATTTTTTTATATTGACACTATACGGTCTTTACTTTTTTTGTTTTTTACTTTATTTTTTCTTTTTTTCCCCAAAGAGTTAGCTAAAGTAACATGGCCATCATATTTTTTCGGATGAATGCTGTTTTTGCATGGCAAAGCAGGATGACCAACTTCGTTGGCTGCATAAGTTATATATATATATATCAATTTTTATTATATAGTGATATTATATATATATATATATATATATATATAAGGAGATGATGTGTGCATTTTGAGTTCCAATACTTTACTTTTCAAAAAAATTTGTGGCAAGTTTGTTTAAGATTATGAATATGTTATGGCAATTTTATTTTATGAATTTGTGTAGTATGTAGTTATTATTTAGTGTGAAGACTCTATGTAAACAACAAAGTGTAAAAAAACATAGTTAACTTTATGTAGGAGAAAGATGTTACCTGTGAGTATCGGGTACTGCATTTTGTTGTTGTTATCTGGCTTCGGTATCTTTGACTCTAGTCGATTGTAGGAAGTGAAATCTAAGTATGTTGTTGGAAGGTAGTAGCGGGTATATTTCATACTTTGGCAATTTGCCAAAACGCAAGCTTGTTTTGTTTTCCAATGTTTGTTGATATGAGCTCGTGGGCTCGCTGATGAATTTGGAATTCCTGTTAAGTAGACCAATTTGCAAAATTTGGTTGAAGTAATCGATGTGCTTAAGGTTCATGTTGGCTTGTATGCCGTTATGCTGGCAGAATATATAAACCGTTGTTCATATATTAGAAACTCTAGTGGTACTTGGTATTTAAAACAAATTGATCTTTTCTCTCGGTCGATTAGGATGAAGCAAAATGCAGTGGAGTCAAATCTGGAGGGATTTGCCCGTCAATTTTCTGTACCAGTCGAACTTCATTAGTTTTTTTTGTAAGATTCAGGAGTTAGTGCGCAATTGTTGTAGTTCCCTTTGATTGCTGTAAACATAGAGAAATTGTAGGTTTAACAGTTGTAAGATCAAGAATCAAATGTTTGTGAAGTCGTGTGTAATAATTTAGACTCTAAGTCACAGTGTTTAAAGGGGTTGGCACAGTTGTGGCTGCATGGTAAGTTTGTTAGTGTTTTGTTGGTTATTGCGTGTGGTTAGTGTTTTTTTTTGGTAAAAGTAGAAATTTAGTAAAGTTTTTTTATAAGTGTGGGACATAGAAGAAAAAAAAGGAAAAAAAATATATTGAAAATATTTTGTTAAGACGCCGTTGTTGGTTGTATGTTTTGCAAAAAATCTTTGTACACTATGTTTTTGGTAGCATTTTTGGGTTGATTTTCTTGTGACTGAATAAGAATTTTTAACCCATGGGGGGTGGTGGCCCTTGAAAAAGCGACATATACTGCCCGTGTCCAAATATTGGCCCGGGAAGAAACACGCCTATTTTAGACAAAGATTGGCCTTGGCTCTTGTTGATCGTCATGGCATAACAAAGCTTTATGGGAAATTGTCTTCGCTTCAGAACGAATGGGAGATTTGGATCTTTATGTATCAGCGATATTCTGTGGATAAAAACTTTTTCGCCCACTCTAGTGCCCGTGATGATCTGCACTTCAATGAGTTTCGTCATGATTTGTTTAACTATCATCCTTGTCCCGTTGCATAACCCGCCAGCAACATTGACATTCCGCAAAAGCATAACCGGCGCCCCAACTTTAAGCTCTAACCTATGTGGAGGAAATCCGGAAAGTTTAAGTGTGTTGAGATGTTCTACAGGGTAGAGCATTTCTGTTTCTGCTCCATCGTTATCAATTGGTGTTGCTTCGTCATGGCTCAAATAGATTTTTGTTTCGCCTTGTACCATCTCGAGAACTTTTGAGTTTATTGTGTCGGCGGTTTCATTTTTAGGACAGACAATGGCTTTTTGTTGTAGGGTTACTGCAGAAGGTGTTTGAAGTGTACTTTGATCGTAGATGAAGTTTATGAGGTTTTGAAGACCATTTTCATTATCCGGGATACAATAGTTGATAGGAATATCAACCCATGAGGTGTTTTCAGGGTCTTGCGGATCTGGTTCACCCGTCTTTCCGTCACCGATGTCTAGGAGCCATGAAGCAAATGAACTTATCAAGCTACGTTCATCTGCACTAATATTGGGCTTTGTTAGGCGCATATTTTCACTCAGAGTGAACACTTTAAAATTTGACCAAAGCTCTGATTCGGAGATACAGGATGATATCACCTCCATTTTTTATGCCCCTTTTTTCACAGGTAGTGTTTGCTAAGTCACCACTAACATGAACTGGACTTGCACCAATTAAGGATGTTTGGCTCTATTTAATATATCCCTAAGACTTCTATCTAGTGCCTCAAAACAACGTCTGTCATTCATGGGAGCTTCGTCCCAGATGATGAGATCTGTGTTGGCCAACAACTTTCCAAGATGACTATTCTTTGTGATCCTACATAGTGATCTTTTTTTTTTTTGCCCTTTTTTTTTTTTTTTCCGTTTAGTTTAACGGGGTTTAAACCTTAAAATGTGCAGTGCGTCCCCCCTTGGATGGAAGAAGTAGAGATACGCAATACCGACGATGCTACTCACCAAAACCTAATCTTTTCTTCAGAACGCAAAAGTGCTAATAATTGTTTTCCACAAAAAAAGTCTTACTTTCCTCATGTCATACACAAATATAAGTCTTGCTATTCTTTCATGTTGCATGAATGATGTGACTCATATATCTTTCGTTCGATGGTGTTTAACTTTGGGACCATTATTATGATAATACCTCAATTGAGAATATTATATTTTGGTATTTTTACCAATTTGTAAATTTTATTTCTTGTTTATGGACAATGTTTTTATATTTTTGGTTTTTCTTTTGTTTTTGTATGATAATTATACTAGTAAAAGAAAATGAAAAATATTTTTGTACTTTTTATGTTTTTATAGAAGAAAATATTCACATATGTAAATAAAAATTTCCAAACGTAACGAAATTCGTTTCAAAGCCTCCCCGGCAACGGCGCCAAAATTTGACTCGCGCGAACTTACACCTTATTATATATAGATAGACATAGACATCTATAAATATAAAACAAGGATCAGGACCCACAAAATCAAGAAACCGGAAGCAGTATAGGGTGTCTCCGGGTCGTTATGTCCCAACGAGGCTGAAATGGAAAATCGCAAGACGATTGATGATTTGTGTTTGAATGTCACAGGGAATGCGAATATGAATGGGCACTAAAGCTGATGATAATAAGCAAAAGCACATAAAAATAGCAAAGAGAATAAGCTAGGACAAGAATAAAAGCTAGGAATGGCAAAAACACTTAAAACTTTTACACTAAGGCACAAATAAGCTCAAATTAGCTTAAGACAGACAAATAAGCTAATCTAAATCTAAATAAGCAATTTAAGCATGCAATTAAGCTAAATTAAACAAGAGAAACACAACAGTACTAACAACAATACTACCAGTATTAACTATCAGTACTAACTTGGAGTTAGTACTGCTAGGCTAAAGTTAGTACTGTTATCTTAAGGTTAGTACTGCTAGCTTTGAAATCCAAGAAAATGAACTAGCAGTACTAACTTAGAGTTAGTACTGGTAGTGTTAAGTTAATGCTGTTCTAAAAATGAACTAGCAGTACTAACTTAGAGTTAGTACTGTTAGTGTGAAGTTAGTACTGTCCTAAAAATGAGAACAGCAGACAACTTAGAGTTAGTACTGCTTGTTCAAAACAGCCTTTAACTTTTTCAAAAATCATTTTTTATTTCAAACAACTAAAACAGATTATCCAAATAACACAGTAAAACACGTTATAAGCAATTTCAATCCTTGAATAAGCACTAAATAAGCATGGAATTATCAGCAGTATAAACTTAAAACTAACAGTTGTATCAAATAAACTAGCAGTTCTGCAATAGATAAGTAAAAAGCAAAAAAAGAGAGACTTACTACACCCTTTGCTCAAACAGGGTCGAAACAACAAATCTACAAGCACTACTTGTATAAAAACAAGCTAATGATAGTCCATAAGCCATCCATAACGCATGGCTTATCATCCAATAAAAAGCAGTGGTATATTTGAGAGAGATATTTGTTATTTTCTCTTTACTACTTTAACTTTTTAGGTTCACTTAGTTAAAACATTGTAAACCAAGCTGAATTAAGAGCTTTTGAAACAAAAAACTCAATAAAGAATCTTAACACTTGAAATTGAAATTGATTTAAAACCTCATATAAATTGCATTAAAACTTAAAGTTTTACAAACTGAAAGTAAAAGCTGTAAATGACTGAAACTATAAGCAAGTTATTCTAAAATTGACTAGTTGCCTCAAAGGCTTACAAAAAGCTCTATTTAATATCCGAAGTCTGGACTTGCAGCTTGTGCTTTCATTGGAGAGCAAAAACGAAGTGTGCTTGTTTGTGAGTGAATCAAAGCAAATCCCAAGCCTTTTGTTTCATTTGTGCTTCTTTGGAGTCAATCTCAGCCCATTGAAAATATTGGGAAAGGTGAGGGATTGCCAACATTGGCTTTTATACAACTGGGGGGGTTGGTAGTAGGGTGGATAAATGATTGGCTAGGGAGAGAGTTCTCTCAAATTGGCATAATCAGCCCTTGTGGTTTATATAATAATATAACTTAGGGGTTTGGCATTTTTGACCCCTCAAGTTAAATTTTTCTTTGCTTTTTCTTGACTTGACTTTGATTGGGCTTCGTCTTCACACACTTTTCCATCTCGTGTCCTGTTTTGACGCTTTTTGCTTGGTTTTTCGCCTTTTTGTGAGATATCCGTTTCCTGCATAATACAAATGCACATACAAATACAATGTTTGTTGGTATGTTTTATTCTTTTTAAGTTCGTTTTTAATGGAAAAGGTATAGTGTAATTAAAACACATATCAAAATCTCCCCAAACTAAAGGTTCGATCCCACGCAATTGCTATGAAGTAAGCACTCGAGAAACCAAAAATCTCAAATCCCCTCGACTAATAACTTGGAAAAGTAGCCAAGCGTTTATCAAAGGGAATAAAAGAATCAATAGCCTCGACAAGTCCCGGATCTCACCAATTTTTATATTTACACAACTAAAAATTTTTTTTTTTTTTTTAATAAATGTTTGACTTCCTTTATTTATCAACAATGGGATCATAGAATGAGAAACGTTCGTAGAATAATCCACGGACGTCCTGACGGATAATTTCATCGTCCCCGATTTTTTACAACTGCAAGCAATTAAACAAGATCATTGTCGATATAAGTTTAGATGTTAAGCCCTCATACTTATGACTTGTGAACTTTTTACTCCCAACATGGATATATGATTTGAATGTGTGTGCTCGTTTTAACTCAACCATAGATCAACTTATTTTCATAGTCATAATTCAAGATGAATCACGACTCAAAGCAACAACTTATTAGGTACTTGTAACTTGATTTTAAACCATAGAACTTTTTGCAACATATTTATCATTTTCATAAGTTCTTAAAGCTAGGAATGTGTTGCTTAGTTTGAACACCTACCTAGGCCTCGCTCCCTAGTAGGATATCACAACCAACGACCGGTGTTCTTAGTTTGAAAACCCACCCCGTTGCTAGCGTAGTGGGAAATCACATCAACACCTTCTTCCTAATATGGCTAAGGATCGGTGTCTTAGTTTGAACCCTCACCTAGACCTTTCTTCCAAGTGAGATATCACAACACACCAAATCCCTAGAAGTAAAGACGTCTTAGTTTGAACCCCCACCTCGTGGTTAGCGGAGTGGGATATCACGACACATCTTTTACTAGCTCCATATGATCAAATGTATGCTTCATTGGCATAATTACAATATTCGTGCATTTTTGCATTCATACTTCATTCATGCTTCTTTGGCATTTTATCTTTCAAAACCTTGCTTTTAAAGAATCAAGTTACAAATTTGAAGCTTTTTCTGAAAACATCGATTGACTTAGTTGAACAAGCACGTATGATTAGGTGGATTAGAAGCTTATGGGAGAAAAAGAACACAAGTTATTCATATAAGTTTTGAGACGAATCTTGCTTAACACATAAACTTATATTTAACTCTATCATTTCTTGTTCTTCACCTTTTTAAAATTCAAAGCAATAGAATTCGTGAAAGCTCGGCCTGAAGGAACTAGCTAGGGCTCAATACGCCCGATCGAGTCAAAAATTATTCTCATTCTACCCAAAAGAAAAGTCAAAACTGTGACAAAACACTTATTTTATTTTTGAAAATTTTTTAAATTTTTTCATTTTTTTGGTATTTTTGCAAAAATTTTGGTGAAAATACGGGATTACGTGGTAACAATGCTGCAGGCAACAATCAAATCGAAGATACCCCCCCAAACTAGTACTAAACATCGTCCTCGATGTTTTGAAGGGTACTACGTTATCCTAAGGCCGTTTATGAAGTATGCCAAATGATAAAACGTTAGTCGATTAGATTAGGATATCGGGATTCCCAAAATGAAGCTGAGGATTTGAAGCTCGAGTGATCGAATAGACAAAACCGAGAATACGAGAGCCTTCACAATCCGGGCAATCCTGGACAATAAACAACAACAACACGAAACACGGGTGATAGAAAAGACAAGCTATCTCACACAACAAACAACACTTATTCATACAATTACAACTACGGATAAGCATGGGTTGCCTCCCACGAAGCGCTTGTTTAAGGTCGCTATGCTTGACCCGTCACCTGAATTTATTGGACATTAGGGAATGTTTGGAGATCCGGGACTACCAATTGTGGTACGTCCCCTCCAAAGTAGTGCTTAACACGATGACCATTCACTTTGAAATTCGGCCCGTTGGCTTGAGATAGCTCAACAGTGCCGTAAGGAAAGACTTGAGTGATGGTGAATGGTCCACTCCAACGGGATTTTAGTTTGCCCGAGAAAATCTTCAATCTTGAATTAAAGAGGAGGACTCGATCACCGACGTTGAAAACGCGATTTTTGATCTTGGAGTCATGGATTCTCTTTGTTTTTTCCTTATAGATCAATGAGTTCTCATAGGCATGATCACGAAGTTCGTTAAGTTCATTGAGTTGAACTTTCCGGTGATCACCCGCAGTAGAAAGATCAAAGTTTGCTTGTTTCAAGGCCCAATAGGCTTTGTGCTCAAGCTCGATCGGAAGATGGCATGCCTTTCCATACACAAGCTTGTAAGGAGTACACCCGATGGGCGTTTTGTAAGCTGTGCGGAAGGCCCATAGTGCATCATCTAGTTTGTCCGACCAGGAAGCACAGTTTTCACCTATGGTCCTTTCAAGGATACGTTTCAAACCACGATTTGACACCTCGACTTGCCCACTTGTTTGTGGGTGATATGCGGTGGAGAGACGGTGAGTGACTCCATATTTCTGCATGACCTTTGCAAATTGGTCATTGCAGAAATGAGTTCCGCGATCACTTATCGGAGGGTTGAACTCCTTGAACACAAGCTTGTAAGGAGTACACCCAATGGGTGTTTTGTAAGCGGTGCGGAAAGCCCATAAAGCATCTTCGAGCTTATCTGACCAAGAGGTACGATTTTCGCCTACGGTCCTTTCAAGAATTCGTTTCAAACCACGATTGGATACCTCAACTTGTCCACTTGTTTGTGGATGATACGCGGTGGAGAGACGATGAGTGACTCCGTATTTAAGCATGACCTTTGCAAATTGGTCATTGCAAAAATGGGTTCCGCGATCACTTATGATTGCACGAGGGGCACCGAATCTGGCGAAGAGAGATTTAAGAAATTTGCAAACAACTCGGGCGTCATTGGTGGGGAGCGCTTTTGCTTCAACCCATTTTGATAAATAATCAACGGCCACGAGGATGTATTTGTTGCCTTTGGATGATGGGAATGGCCCCATAAAGTCAATGCCCCAGACGTCAAAGATTTCACAAACTTGGATGGAGTTTTGTGGCATCTCATCCCGTTGTGAAATTTTTTTTTTTTTTTTTTTTTTCCTTGACGCTGGCACGATTTGCAGAGTTTAACCAACTCTGGGCATCTTGTAGATTGTGGCCAAAAGAATCCAAATTCGAAGACTTATTCTTGCTGTTGTAATTTAGCACCAGTGATGTCCAACCGGTGGGACCGATCGTGGCAAAGCCATGAGGATTTCATGGGCATCTTGCCAAAAAATACAACGTCGAATAACTTGATGCGCACAGATTTTAAACAGAAAGGGATCTTCCCATAGAAAAAAAGTGTAATGAAAAAAAAAAAGATAAAAAAGAAATAATGCATCACGTCTTTGGAGATTTTCTTTTCTCCCTGTCTGGTGTTGACATCCCTTTGATCACGAAATTTCCCGCATGGTAGTTTGCGATGTCAGCAAACCATGGGGTACTAGCATCAAGAAAACAATCGAACTAAGAGTTTCAAGAGGAAACTTTTCATTTTACTCTTTTGGGATCGTGTTTAAATCTCGTGAGTATTCTCTATAGCGTGATAGATGATCAGCTGCTAGTTCTCAGCTCCTTTTGTGTCAATACATCAAAGTCGAACTCTTGAAGAGCAGAACCCATCGAGCAATCTCGGCCCTTAAATCTTTTTTACAAAGAGATACTTGAGGGCGGAATGATCCGTATATACAGTGCCTTTGTTCATAGACAAGGTACGAACGAATTTTTCGAAATGCGTACACCACGGCTAACATTTCTTTCTCTGTCGTGGTGTAACGTGATTCCGCCTCATTCATCGTTTTACTTGCATAATGTATAGGCCTGAAATGTTTCTCATGACGTTGCCCCAAGACTGCACCCAAGGCGAAATCGCTTGCATCGCACATAAGTTCAAATGGTTTATTCCAGTCTGGGCAATCAGGATAAGGAGCCTTAAGTTAGATTCTTTTTGAGAGTGTTTAATTGCTTTCAATACACTCTTTTGGGAGATTAAACGGATTCCTCTTTACAAGCAATGGGTCAATTGTACGGGCTAATTTTGAGAAATTCCCTGGATAATCTTCAATATAAACCCAGGCATCATGCCCAAGAAAACTACGGACACCTTTTACAGTAGTCGGGTGAGGGAGCTTGGCGATAACGTCAATCTTAGCTCGAACGACCTCAATTCCCGACTTAGAGATTTTATGTCCAAGAACAATGCCTTCCTTAACCATGAAATGGCTTTTCTCCTCCAGTTTAGAGCTAAATTTGTTGTCTCACACCGCTTAAAGCATCTTTTTCCAATGGTTAGGCATGTAGATAAAGAACTCCCAAAAACCGAAAAGTCATCCATAACCCACTTCCATTGTTTTTTCGATCATGTCGTGGAAGATTGCCATCATACATCTCTGGAAGTGCCTGTGCATGCAGAGGGGGAAAGGGCATGCCCGGTTAGAGCAAAGTTCCGTATGGGCAAGTAAATGTTGTCTTTTCCTGATCATTTGGGTCGATGGGGATTTGGAAATAACCCGAGAAACCATCGAGAAAACAATAGTATTCGTTTCCCGCAAGCCTCTCGAGCATTTGGTCCATGAATGGTATGAAGTGTCTTTTTTCGGGAGGCTTATTCAACTTTTTCGGTAGTCATGCCATACGCACGCCATCCTGAAAACAATCGAGTTGGGATCAACTCATTTTGTTTTCATTTTCTCAACTACGTAAAACCACCTTTCTTTGTACACAGTGTATTGGGCTTACCCAGGACTATCCGAGATAAGGGTAAATTAATCCAGCGTCAAGAAGTTTTTCAAAACTTCTTTTTTTATGACAACGTGGATTTTTGGTTACCCGTCTCTGATGTTGTACAGCTGGGTGTGTAGTCCTCTTCCATCAGAATTTTGTGTGAGTACAAAATTCTGGAGTTTAATACCTTTGATATCAGAGATTACCAAAGCATGGCTCCTTGTGGGACTGCAACACCTTTATGAGAGCGGCTTTCTCCACGACACTCAAATCTTTAGCAATGATGACTGGTAACTTGTTGTCACCCTCCAAAAATGCATATTCGAGGTGGGGAGGTAAGTCCTAGAGTTCAATCTTTGGAGATTCATCAACTGTATTTTCATCGATATGGTTTCCACATATCTTAAGTTCTTTCTAATCCAGAAAAATAATTTCATGTCTAGGAAGGGTGATAAGGGCTCACTATTTAGTATAAGCTTCAAAGAAGAAGAATGTCCTTCTCGGGATCACATTCGGCATCATCAATTCCTGACTTATATGAAGTATCAGAAAGTTCAGCCTTGATTTCTTCAAGAATGAAATCACTACCCTCGAATGGAGGATGGTGGGAGAAGTTGTATCACAATTGTTCCAAGTATGGAATGGAATTTCCATTTGCTAATACTTCCGAGAAACCTAAGAACTCTTGAGAATATTCCTCACATGCTATATCAATAAGATTGATCTTGTTAACTGATTCCATGGCATTGTAGGAGAAATTTTTCGTATCACCTACTTTGAAAGTCACGGATTGGTTATCATGTCTTAAGGTCATCTCTTCACCGTGTACATCATCAAGGCTCTTTGCCGTTCTAAAAATGTCTTCCTAAAATCAACGGGACTCCTAGGGTCGCATCAAGTCAACTACCACTAAATCGGCAGGAAAAGTAAAAGGTTTTCCCAAACCTTCACGAAAACATTTTCGGCTATGCCGGTGGGAGTGGAAGTCGATCGGTCGGCCAACTCGAGTATCATCTTAGTTTTGGTCAGTCCTTGGAGATTAAGCTTTTCAAAAACTGAGAGTGGCATTAGATTGATGCTTGCACCGAGATCGGCCAGGGCTAAGCATTCATCCAACTCTGGAAAATCGCACGGTATCAGAAATCTACCTGGGTCTCCTAATTTTTCGGGAAATGTCTTTAGGATGACTGCCGAGCAATTTTCATTAACCGGTGTTTTGGTTAATTCTAAGATCTTGTCTTTGTTGTTCAAAAGCTTTCTGAACATTGGAGCAAACTTAGGCATGTGCAGGAGAGCATCCGCGAAGCTCAGCTCGAAGTGGAGATTCCGAAAAATTTCCATGAATTTTAAAGCTAAAAGGTCGTCCTTTTCGCGGATTTTCTCCTTGTTAACCCTAGATGGATATGGTAAACTCTTTTTTGTTTTAGGCATGACAACTGGTTCATCAACTTGGACTATCGAAGGTTGGACGTCTTTGGTTCCCCCGTTAGGAAGCACCGTGTCCTTTGTCACCTCGGTTTCAACTTCCACCACCGGAGGTGGAATTTGAGGTCCATCATATGAAACACCGCTTCTGGTGGTGATTGCTTTCAATTCACCCTTCGGGTTAGCAATGGTGTTGCTAGGAAGAGAACCCGAACTTGAAGTAGAAGCTTGGTTGGAATTTACGATTTTGGTGAGCAAGTCGGTTATGTTGGTCATTTGGTTTTGCATGTTTTGCATAACCGCATCATTAGCATTGACATAGCTCTCAAAATCAGTTTTTGACACACCCGGAGCTTGGTAAGCTGGGTGTTGATTAACCGGGGGTTGATACATTGGGGCTTGTTGTTGAACCTGGGGTCGTTGGATTTGACCCTGGTTATAACCATTTCCACGGTTTTGGTTTTGGTTCCAACGATTCTGATTGTTAGCTTGGTTGTTGTGTTGCATGGGAGGAAAACCGGGTGGTCTGATTTGGTTTGCCATTCTAGTGCGGAGGAAAAACGTAACCGTATTTCCATTGTTAAAATTTGAGGCGGCTAGCTTGCGATGTATTCTTGGAAGTTAAATCTCGGTAATTGTTGCTATCGGTAGCCGGACAATTACGATATGAGTGGGCACCACCGCAGGTAACACAACTTTGCTCAACTGCTTTTACAGGAGCGGGAGCTTGAGTTTGGTTTTTCTTATCGAGAATCAATGCTCTAACCATATCTTTCAGCTCCGCAACATCAGATGAAACTGCTGGGTTGGAAGAGTTTGTACTTACTTTGGAAACAATGGCCTTGCTTCGTGATTGACGAACTTTAGATTTGCTCCACGATGGATTTTTAGCCATGCTCGAGGCATTTATCAAAGATTACCACCCGCAGCTAGTTCAATGAATCTTGATCATTTGAATTTAGGGCATATAGAATGTTACGAGTGATGCAATTCTGGAAAACCCAAGATGAGGCATCCCTTAATCTCATCTTCATTGAAACGTCCCCAAGCCTCGATAAAAACATTGTCATCAAATTTTTTTGCTGAAACCACGTGATTTCATTTCTGAGATTGTCGTTTTAGAGGGAGGGAAAGACTTGTTAATAAATTGTCGAAACAAGATCATCCCCATGTTTCAATGATCGAGTGGGTTCTTTTTCCAAGCCAAATTCGGGGCTGCCTCCTTCGAGAGAAAACGGAAAAGCATAAGTTTTAACCGACGTATTTTTGGGACGTTCGGGAAACATCATCTAGAAGTGATCGTTTGAAATAACCGATGAGTGAGCGAGAGTATGTGGTGAGCAGAGCTTTATCATTCCAAAAACTTGCTATTTTGGGGGGGGGACAAGAGTACCAGAAGACCGAGGGTGGCGGAGTAGGAAGCTCAAAGTTATTCGCGGGGTTGATTTCCGAATATCTCACGCAATCCTCGTACCCCTCGGTGGGTTGCTTCGAACAGTTGCGCCATAGTACGAATTATCGGCCATCGTAACTATGGGAGGATTGATCAGTTCTCAAGATTGAGGACTCAACATAAGATTTTCGGACTTGTTTGTTGTTGACGTTCTACGGGCTTGAGAACGAGTTCGCAATGCACAAAATAGAAATTTAAAAAGAAAATTATCACTATTTTTGGTTTTTAATGATTTATCACAATGTAATTTAACGGGACAATTAGTTAAGACAACTTCAACCAAATAATCTACTACTTCATTTTGTCACGTAGCTCTCCAAAAAAGATAAACGCACAGTGAGCGAGGAGTAGGAATAGCGCGAAGCTTATTTCTCCTTGGCTCTAGGTTCCTGAACAACCCTCCTTATAACCCACTTTGTTACTTGTTTTTAACCTTTCAAGGTAAGCCGTATTTCGAAAGAGACATAAATGAGCAAATTTTAAATCATTGATCGAGTTGGGACAATTTGTATTGTTCCACACTTAAGGAACAATTGATAATTGGAGTTTATTTTATTCTTTTTTTATGACAATTTTTTTCTATTTTTGATTTTTTTCTTTTATTTTTATATAAAATACTTATATTAATAAAAGAAAATTGAAAAATATTTTTGTACGTTTTTTTTATTAAGAAAATATTCACAGATTCAACACAAGTGTCAATGTAACGATATTCGCTTAGCCTCCCCGGCAGCGGCGCCAAAAATTGATCGAGGGGTACTCACACCTTAAAACTCATGTATATATCAAATAAAAATTTGAAAAATACAAAAACACAAAAATATAACTTAAAGATACAAACACATATCTTCTCCGTTTTTATCAGTTTCATGATATTGTATTTCTCAAAAAATGGTTATTTAAATGCAAAATCAATGTATCATGAACTGAGACGGAGTAAATCATTCATAAAATGATCTTTCACTGCTAAAATATGTCGTTTGTAATCAAAGTCCATTCACATACAAAGGATTTCTTCAAAAACATCATTCAAAAATCATTAAGTTTGAAAAATTCAAGTGTGCAAAATTGCAAGAAGTAACAATCTTTTAAATAAGTTCTTTAATTAGACATTTATTCGAGGGGGAGTTATGAAATTCTTAATTTTAAAAAATCTTCTCAAAAATGTTCAAAACTGCAAAATTAACTATCTTTCGATAAGTTCTTTAATTAGATATCTTATTGAGGAGGAGTTATACATTTTTCAGTTAAATCATCATCAGAAAATAAAATTGTGTTCTCAAAAAAGCAAAAATAACTTCGTTTCGAACAAATTTTTTATCAAAAAGAAAGAAATTTCAAAAGTGGATAATTGTTCGAGGGGGAGTTATAATTTTTTTTTAGTCAAAAGCGGGAAATTAACTGCAAAATAGTTCAAAAGGTTTTATGTGAAAAGTGGTCTAACTCCAAGGGGGGGTTATTAAAAAAAATTGGATAATAAAAGTTTACGAAAGTAACTACAAGGGCTAAAAGTGCAAAATGCAAAAGGATAAGTTTCGTATGTGTTGTTAATGATTACGAAAGAAAGAAGAGGGCTGAAAATGTCAAGTTCAAAAAGATACTTTCGCATGGACCAAAAGGGCTTACATAAGTAACTTGAGGGACTGAAAATGCCAAAATTGCAAACTCATTTTCGAAAGTATAAAGATAACAGTTTTCATATGTAACCTCATCATTTTCGTAAAACACACAAAAAGGTTTCGTAAATCCTCTACACATATTGAGCTTTCGTAACTTGGAAAATACGATCCAAATCGTTTCAGTGATTCTCTGTGATAGAAAAACGTAAGAAAATGTGAACTGTTTGTTTTATTTGTGCTTAATTGTTGTTATTGATTGATAAAATAGGTTTCGTATAGATCTAGGGTTTCGTATATATGAAAAGTGATTGAAACTTAAAATTGATTGTGGCAAAACATTAACATATGTCTTGAAACATGATTGGAATGACTTGATCAGTGAAAATATCATTTGAGGACTAAGATCATTAGGTTTCGTAAATTTGAGATTTTGCTTTCAGTCAAAAGACAGTCTTAAACTGTTGAAAAAAATGATAAATAAGCTGGAAAACAAGACAAATTCTTTAAGATTATCATTTTTCCAGTTAATAATTATGTTTACGAAAGTAATTTTTCAAGTTTCGGTTTCGTAAGGGCTTATCAAAGGGTTTCGTAAACAGTAATGGGCCAAATGGGTTGGTTTCGTAAATGATATTTTGGGGTTAATAAATGGGTTTCGTAAGGAAAAATGGGCTTTTTAGCTTGGGTTTTGAAAAAGAATATTAATGGGCTAATTTTTTTACGGATACTCAAATGGGCTTAATCATTAAACAAAATGGCATCTTATGAAAACAAATGATAAATTTGTCATAAAATCATTTCTTTATATTGATAAATGGATCAAATGGTGAAGATTGTGTCCGGTTTTGACTGTTTCTTAAAATTAACAGGATGGGGATTGAGCAATCTATTGGCCATCCAAATATCGTATATAAGAATATGTTTTGTATAACTAAATTTTTCATTCAATGTGATCAATGATTCAAAAATATGAAAAGGAAAATACAAAATGGTGCTTCAACTGTCTGTGATCATAAGTTTTTTATGTACAACAAAGGCAAAAGTTCAAAGTTTTGAAAAGATTGTTTCAAAAACAAGTTCGTTTATGACTATCTATTGTACTCAGTTGGATAAATGGTCTAAGTCATGTCCGGTTTTGGCCGTTTTCTGCAATGAACAGAATGAGGAGTGAGTGATTTAGTGACCATCCAATTGTTTTTACATTAGTGTGGTTGTATAATCATAGTTTTCAAACATCTTTAGAAAATTTGTGATTTTCAAAATGTTGTCTCAATTTCTATCCAAAAGCTATGTTTTTGTGTCAGAAAGCGGTATTCTTTTACTAAACAAGTTTTTATGAGAATATAAACTTATACTCTTGGATTTATTAAAATGGTTGTCACAAACTTGTGTTTATTTTTGTATTTATCCTAGATATAGATCTAACAATCTGAGCTTACAACGATTCTTTAGTCTCCACGGTATCATTTCGTAAATGTTTTTTTTAGAGGAAATTCAAAATAGAAAGAGAGATGAAATCCATACGCGAAAAAGCAAATCAAAGTTTGCTCGAAAAAGAAATGCCAGAGCGTACAAAATGAGATTAAAAGAAAAAGACGAATAAAGCATATGGCATGTGCCCGAAAAAGCAAGAATTGGCACATGAGAAAAAAAAATGATCATAATATGCTCAAAAAAAATTGCCAGAGCATATAAAAACAAAAAGAGTGAAAAGAGACAAAAATGTTATATAAATGTGTATTACAAAAACTTTATCTCACTTCATTAATCACTTCATGTCATTATACAGTGATAACGCCTAAATTATACATGTTTTTAGTGGCGTTATTTATATATATTTTATCATTTCTTGTGAACTTTCGATACTTAATAGCATAAATTATGTGCAGGTTCACTTGAAGTCATCCCGAGCTCAAAAGAAATAAAGTTCAAGTCTTTTTCGATTATTGGAAAGCAAGTTAGAAGAAAAGAAAATTCTCATGGCTGAAAAAGGCCCAAGTACGCCACACTTCCAATCGAGTCCAAGAATTAAAGTCCATTAAATAAAGATAGCATTAATACACCAAGTACGCCGCATAAATACTTTTGTGTGCCACACTTCTTCCATAAACATTAAATTCTCTCGCATTTAATCACCAAGTGTGCCGCACAATCTTTTGTGTGTGCCGCACTTTTACCCCAAACTTGGCCTATAAATAGTGGCTGAATTTTCACACAATTCATCCATTCTCACTTCACATCATCATCTCCCACTCAAATATCTCTCATACAACAATCATATCTCCAATTCTTCAACTCAAAAACACCATAAACCTTGAAGATTGAAGATCAAACCACGAAGAACGAAGAAGAATATAGTAGAATTATAAGAATAAAAGGTTGTATTTAAATTCTATACTTGTTACGGGGAGAATTTTGATCCATATTCTTACCTCGGAAATAGTATGTTTCTTGTTATTCCCTTTAATTTTGTTATGAACTTCATAGCCATGAGAGGCTAAATCTCTCATGACTACTCGGTGAAAATAATATAATGAATAAGCGTCTGGTACAATTACAATCTTGTTAATCTTAAGTTATGTTATAATCCTATCGTATCTTATCTTATCAACTTTGATTATATACTCGCATCGGTATAGGTCGAAAGACCCGTTGTGATCTATATAGTTTTAAAGATTTGTCTATGATCTTTATCGTTAAAACAACACTTTAACAGGCAGTGTACCCGATCGGGTGGAGTTTCGTGGTAAGTAGGGTGTCGAACACTAAGAGCGAGGTCGTTAACCTTATATTCTATCAGTATTTTAATTACTCTAATTAAGTTAAATCTAATTACTTGTTAAACCTATGCTATATACGTTTCTAACGATGATGGGGGGTTTTCAACTTGAGAGACTGGCACAAGTTTTATGGTGACAATAATCAATTCTAAACACAATAAACATGCAAGAAAACAATCAGAAGATAAAAGAGCGATACAAGCCAAATGATAAAAAACCGTAATGAGCCATAATTAAATCAGAATTAAAACGCTGTTTGTTTTTATTTTGTGCTCAATGATTTCTATCTCGAGCGGCATATCATGCTTAAGACTAGCAGGACATCATCCTAAGAACCTAGACAGCGTTGAATCCCATCACAATTAACGTATCCTATAAGCATCCTTTTAGTTTAATTATAATCTATCTAGGGATGAAAGCAATGTGATTATCTTGATAAAACCCTACCCATCGGACTTTTACACACTTACTGTTTGACGGTATTTTATGTACTGGTAGTCCACTGTTCAAATCTTTATCAATTAATCAAGAACATACTTGTTGAAACATTACGGTTCACCTGCCGGTCCAACTAAGCTCTTAATTTAAAGACAAAGACAGAACATTATTTGTGATCCTATTGGTCCAGTAATATAAAACATGATATGGAGAGTTATCCCAGTATCTAGCTCACTTGTTAGGCGTAACTAGACCCAGTTGAATGATAGGTCGCATATTCAAACACATAGACAAGTATCATGTGATAAACATAATTAAACTTTCAACGATAAATTAAGAAATCAATTTTAAAACAAACCAAACATTAAATCTTCATTAAGATGGCTAATACCCAAGGGTATTAGCCCATAACCATTGTAATGATACAAGCATGATCAAATAACCAAGGTAAACTAAACGTTTTACTGAACGATACCAAAAATTAAATGATTACAAGAGTATAGGAATTACACGGTGTCTTCTATGGAATCGTGATCGATGCTTGACCTTTGGTTGCTCTTCTTTTCTTTAGAAAATCGTCTTTTATGTGTATGGTATGAAGAATATGATTTTGCACACTGAAAACTCGTTTTTGAGTCTTCTATTTATAGTGTCTGAAAAAGTCTGGATACGCCGTATTGAGCTAGGCCAATACGACATATTGGGGTATTTCCTTTGGAGTGCGCGCAAAGTTTATAATCAAACTGATATATCTTCCCAAAATATATTTATTCACCAAATCTCTGAATAGTTATCCAGTTGGATACGGCGTATAGGTAAACATGGATACGTCGTATTGGGAAGTGATAATACGCGTTTTCTTGTGAAGAGTTGGCGCTGATACGCCGTATCTCTTTTTGTGGATACGACGTATTGGTCAGAATTATGCAATCTTCAAATATCTTCGTTTTAGCTCCAAAATATGCGCCTTTTAGCATGTCTTCACAAATCACTCCTTAATTACTGCAAATAACACTTTTAAGCAATTAAGTACAAATTCTTGCAATAATTATGTAAAAGTGGTTAGTTTATTCGGGATATATGATGGTATAAATGTGACATTATTTGATGTCATCAACTCGCATCGGTATAGGTCGAAAGACCTGTTGTGATCTATATAGTTTTAAAGATTTGTCTGTGATCTTTATCGTCTGTGACAAGAAATCCACTTACGTGATTTGATAAACAAAAATAGATTTGATATAATAAACTGGATTATTTGAGTGACACATTTAATTGAGTTATCTAAACATAAGTCTTAAGTTAAACAAGTTAATTTATGAAAACGTTTTCTGACGAGAAAATACTTTTTATAAATTAAAATCCAACGTCTAAGATCGTAACTATTACCACTGTTTATGAATTATATGAAATTATCCGAGTAGTCATATTTCTTACATTTGTTAAAGTTTATTTTTCAACTGATTATTCAACACTACGCAAATCCATATGTACGACTTGGTCTTGCCTAAAAAAGAATGTACTACATACGTGGGTTATACTTTGACTCGTGTGTTTCCATCTAATAAACGGTAATCTCAGGCTTATAAATTTAAAGCTTTCGAAACACATCATACAGTATTCCACATGGCTCAACAAGTAGTTCTAGCTGCTCAACTTGTTCCAAGATACCATACCATTGGGAGATGTAA
Source organism: Tanacetum coccineum (assembly GCA_026074375.1). Classification (NCBI taxonomy): domain Eukaryota; kingdom Viridiplantae; phylum Streptophyta; class Magnoliopsida; order Asterales; family Asteraceae; genus Tanacetum; species Tanacetum coccineum. Next base: position 2,987 of record BQNB010022699.1, on the reverse strand, counting down.
TAATTATGTTGTGCTTCAAAGTATTCCATGTTCCCCTGAGTGCAAGATTGTTAGGAAGATCTTACTTGATCATTCACTAAGCTATGCTTTAACTGCCACTACTAATGTACCTGTTGCGCATCTACAATAATTATGGAGAACATTGAGCAAAGTTCTTGATATTGAAGACACGATCAAGTTCACGCTGGATACTGAGGAATTTACCTACACAGTGGATATGTTCTGAGTTACTCTTCATTTGCTAGTGGAAACTCTTGAAAATCCATTTGTCGCACCAGTCAACATTCAGACTATTAAAGCTTTCATGAACAGGGTTGGCTATCAAGGTGTGGTTGATAAAGTGAGCGCCTTCTATACGAAGAATCTAGCTCAACCATGGCAAACAATATTCAAATTGTTCAACCGCTGCTTGTGAAAACCATACGATCGTTTAAGCTCAACTAGGATATGTTTTACAAATAACATTAATAAGCACAACGGAATATAAAGAACAATAATGTTATTCAACAAGGTTTTATTACCATACGTTTCCATCAAGCCCCAATTCTAGATGATCAATTCTAGAACGGTTACAATCTAACAGGGATCAAATATCCTTGGGGCTACACACAACTTCTAGGGCGTCTACTTAGAGACACAACGCCAGAACTCACACACAAAATTAAAAGCCTTTACTATCGACTATTTTTTTCTGTGCAACAAAATAACTATGTGTTTTATGCTCTTATTATATAGGGAGAGATCAAGACTTACAAAGGAAGATAAACATTAGACAAGTAAATCTTTTAAATATTTAGAGAATATCTTCTGTTATCTTTATCTTCTTAAGGAGATCTTCCAGAATCTACATATTTTCCACCAGCTTGTAGAATTCTTTAATGACGTTTTTAGTCCTTTTGTTTCATTCTTTTATTTATTTTATCTCATAAAATCAAGAATCCCAACAATCTTCCCCTATTTATGAATGAACAAAACAAACAAAGTCGTGTACGAAACTTCATCAAAAGCCAAAGCTTCCCCTGAAGTTGAGGATTAATCATCTCCCTGAATGAAACAAACTCCCCTTAAGTAATATCCTTTGTACCTGCCACACCAAATGATCTATAAGTGCAATTGTACAAGTTAATATCTTTTTCCCCTTATTTTGTCATAATCCAATAGGGACTTGTGAATATATGCAAACTTTGATCTGGCCACTACAAACGCAATATCACACTTTTTAATCCAAGCCTTCTAATTCCTCAACAATACCAACCCCAATAACATAAAATGAAAAAAATGAACTTGAGTAGTAGAAACTCACACTAGCAGTAGTAATAATGACTAGCAGTAGTAAAAACATTCACCTCAATGACGCATGTAAATGGTTAAACATTTTAACATTAAGCTTCCCCTGAAACCCATATGTTAACCATTTCTTGAACTTCATTCTGTTATACCTATCTAATGATCACTGATGAAGAAAACTAAGTATTACCAATTTGATGCTAAAGTAGAATAACCCAAACTTGTGTCTTATATCTTGTACTATCCACGTGATGTCAAACGTATACCCAAAAACAATGTACAAGGAGACTGCAATCTCTTGACAATTATCCTCATCTTTTATGAGACACATAACCAAAGTGATAGCAAATGTAAGCATTGAGCACCATAAGTTAGATCATACACCTTTACTAGATTTGTCAGTCTTCGTCATATCGTTTCTAAGCACGAACAAGTTATCTCCAAATGTTGTAAGCCATTTGAGATATGATAAGAACACAAACCTGTGAAACTCCACTTCAACTTCAAATAGATGATAAATAATCCTCTTCGTAACTAATTCAACAACTAATCTAAAAACGAGCCTTTTAAACGTTTAAAAACATTTAAACCAAAACTTTTCCTTCCCCTTAAACCAAGCAGTAGTAACCAACAGTAGAAAACTTCTTCTATTGGCAATATCAAACATATGAGCAGCACAAACCTTGGTTTAAGGCTAACAGTAGTAACTGCTAAAATTTACCCCAGCAGCAGAAACTTAATACTAGCAGCATTAAAAATATACTAGCAGTATTAATCATACTAGCAGCACTAAGTATAAACTGGCAGCATTAACCCTTAGTGATAGCAGCACTAACATGAACTGGTAGTATTAACGTCTCCTGACAGCACTAACTTACATAAGCAGCACTAATAATCATAAGCATCAGCACTAACCTTCAAAGATAAGGCTAGCAGTATTAACTGCCATTGGCAGTATAAACATACAACTGACAGTACTAATGTATGAAGAACAGTACTAAGTACTCATAAGCAGTACTAAGTATAAACCTGGCAGTACTAACTTCATACCCAGCAGTACTAATTCTTCCCCTTGGCAGTATAAAGTGCTCCTTCCTCCCATACCTTTTGAGACACTTTTTAACGTCAGTAAAGCACCAATATTTACGATCACCAACAGTACTGTGTCTTGTGTCAGTAGTAACCACCAACGAGCAGTACAAAACATATAAGGATACCTTTTTTTTCTTCTTTTTTTAAGTATCCAGACGACACCTTTTTAGCGACACTTTTTTCAGTTGCTAAACTGTCACTAATCCTTGTCTTTGCATCTATCATCTTGATGTCGTGTGTTATGCATCCCTACTAGGGTTCATCATCAATCAAATGATCGACTCACCAAAGCTAGTAGAAACATTAATGATCACCATTCCAGTTTTTATTAAATTAGGATTTGTGAATACCCTAATTGCAACGAATTGAACCAAACACCAAAAACAAAGAACATGACCACTCTTCCTTCATAGATTCGACATCAATACACCTTGTAGATCCTAGATCGAGAGCCACAAGGCTCTGATACCAATTGTGAAAACCACTAGGATATGTTTTACAAATAACATTAATAAGCACATCGAAATATAAAGAACAATAATGTTATTCAACAAGGTTTTATTACCATACGTTTCCATCAAGCCCTAATTCTAGATGATCAATTCTAG
>BQNB010022698.1:0-62703 GCA_026074375.1 Tanacetum coccineum | reverse complement strand
AAATTAAGACATCTTAACTTGTTTATTAAAGAAAGTTTTAAAAATATATGAATATAACGCATGGTCATAGTAACATTAATAGCCCATTTTATTCTGAAAAATTAAATCTAAAATTGTAACGGTTCATTAAAAATAAAGTTGTAAGTTTGTAACAATCCATTCTCTTTAAAAAAACACAAAGAACTATCTCTCTCTAAAATTGTAACGGTCCATTAGTAACCGTTGTATATTATTAATACAAACCCAAAGCAAAACTCAATATAAAAAACAGGTTCTCTTTCCTCTCTACAACAAAAAAAACACCACGATCCTCTTTCAAAAACTAGCAACAAAAAATGTCTGAAATTCAATGCTTTAATAAAGCCCCAATAAAAACATTTGGGCCTTACAAAAAGTTTAAATTTTTATATAACCATCACTTAAACAAAAGACCATACGTTTCTCATTAACCTCTTTATGGCTTAAAAAATTTCCTCACACAATGCTTATTAGTAATTAGTAATAAATATATATTCAACCCCTCATCAACCTAGCCAATATATAAAGTCAATACACAACCAAATCTTTAAGTACGCAAACATATCATATCAAGAATGTAGATAATAAAAAATTGATCATCAATGTTCTTATTAAAAAGTACAATTAATATATCACATGATACAAAACAACAATGCATAAATCATCTTATCATTTTTTTCCTTTTTAAGACATAATTAAATGAAATTTATAATTAATTAATGATATTTTTAAAATATCCCTCACTCAAAAATAAACTTAATATAAACATGATACAAAATGATAATGCATAAATCATCTTATCTTTTTTTTTCTTCTTTAAAACACCACTAAATGAAATTTACATGACATTAAGCGGGTCATAGAAACCAATCTTTTATGTAGTTAGACTTTCCGACACCGCATTTTTCGACCATGCAATGGACCACTATTTACGACCACAACTTAGCAATATAGACATCATCAGATGGCGCTAAAATCGCTACTCTCTATGTTTAAATGTTACTGTATATAATATTACACGTCCAAAACAACTAGCAATAGTTGTGACCACCGTTTTCGTATCGTCGTTGCTCCGTGATGAACTTAGTTGTCTGCCATTTTTTATGAAATAGTGTGCGGTAAAGTTGTTTCCTAACGCTCTGTTCTTGAGTCTAAATTTTAAAGAATGGAAGGGGATGGGATGGGAAGGGTAAAGTAAGGAATGACAATATGAGAAAAGTGGATGTTGCAATTTATGTTCTTGAGTTTGTATTTTTAAGTAGCAAGGAAAGGATAAGAAAACTAACAAAATTACCAATATACCCTCATTTTTCTCCATTGCCCAAGCTATCATAACTGTTATGCCATGATTTTAACACACAATTGTTTCACCAGCCACTATAGCTTTATATGATTAAAAAGAGTAAAACAATCCAAAAGGGAAACACGCATTGGTTTTGGTACTCATAGTTCAAATAGAAACTAAACCTAAAACGGTATAACAGCCCCTCCAGTCAAATCATATTTTGTTATAAACCGTGCACATGGTTGGTCCCAACTTGAAAATATTTAGGAGCTTAAGGAATTGAATGAAGCGTAGCATGTGATTTACCTTGATAACAATATACCATCAAATGTTATTTTTTATGAGTTGCTGATTTACATTGATAACGGTTGTGAAATATAAAAACTAGGTCAAATATATGGAACATGAATAATGAGGATATAATTGTAATTTTACATGAGTCCATTATGTTAGTAACCCACTTTCCTTCCTAATCCGCCCAATATTAGACGGAACGAATTAACAAAAAAAACCCATACCTTCCCTCCCCCTTCCCGTCCCCTACACTTCCTTTAAAAAAAACTTAAGAACACCAATATTTTGTGATTTCCCTTTCCATCCCCTTCCATTCCTTTAAAAAAACTCGAGAACAGAGTGTAAAGCTATCTATATGCGTAAAGTTAGCATCGTGAGAAACATATAATCGCTTAACAAAATTTTTGATTATAAGGTACTCACCGCCGTAATGCGCGGGTACCCTGCTATAAAAGCTTTTTATAATGTTACTAAATTCATAAGAAAAAACAAGCTAATTTCCAATAATAACCTTTGTTGAACATTTTTTTCCTTCTATAAATGCAATTCTTCAAAAAGACATTGCTATTGCCGAAAAATATAATCACACGGGTACCCGCCACCGCATTGCGCAGATACCCGACTAGTCTATAAAGTATAGGCTTTTGTCGTGGAGCGTAATGCTCTATAGGATATATATACAGATAATAGATAGTGATGCCTAAATTAATTTTCGAACTTGGGCCTAGTATCGGGCTTCTTTGAAATGTCTATATTTGACACAATAAACTACCAACTATGGGCTATTTACAAAATGGTGCCCCTTTATGTTTTGGGGCTTTGTGCGTTGCTAAAATCGGCCATGTGTGAATGTGTGTTAAATATGGGTAGTTTCTTTGGACGCATGTGTGTGTTAAATATGGGTAAATTTTAGTATCCCGGGTTAGTATGCATGGTATTTTATTTGAAAATATTTTTATGGTTTTGCACATAACTATTAAGATCTCGATATATCTTTTAAATTCTTCTGATTTCACGATCCCATTAAGCAAAAACGAGTCGATCATTCGTAGGATCTTAAAAGGCATATGATCATAAGTAAGATCTCGATCTTACCATGGGATCGTAAGACCTGGATCTGATTCGATCTTACTTCCCTTAAATTAACTAACTAAAAAATTATAAATGAATGAATTTTGCTAAAGTAAAACAATAAATTAAGCGTCGAATAATATAAATGTTTTATAAGAGTAAAATATATAGATTTTTAGATTAAAATACCAAATGTTCCAAATCACTTATTAGATATTTTAGTATTTAAAGCATCAAGTGTCTCATTTTTATACTGATATAACTTTCATAACTCTTGTTTCTTCATAATTTGTTATACAATCGGCTTTGAATACGAATTATTAGACAAACAAGACTTTTAAACTTTTAAGTAGGATCTTCCGATCTCGATCCAATATTGCAAAGACAAAAAATAATTCATAGTAAGATCTCGATCTTAACAGCCTTGGTTTTGCAGATTATGTTGAGTAGTTTGATGTTAATCAAAATATGTATGCATATGATGTTTATAAAATATATGTTCTCGGTGCTTGTTCTTTGAAGACATAAATATTTGTTAAAGTTTTATAGTTGAAGAATTGTTTAAGATGTAAAGGTGTTTTATTTGTTTATTAGAAAGTCTTTTTTTAAAAGATTACAGAAAAAAAAGATCAGGATAGTCGTGTTATGTTACTCAAAAGAAGGACAAAAATTACATTTGAAAATTTCTCATAGACAAATACACTTTTGAAGTTGTCACAATTACGTCTGCAGTTTGATCAAACCACAAGTACAACAACGATACTCAATCAACCTAAGAGCATTAGGTACCCTATCGTGCCATCATTTGGTGTTATGGAAAAAGTATTGCCACATCAACACTTTTTCCCAAAACACCAGAATACCCATTAACACCAAAAACACCCATCCATCCATAACACTACAAATCTGGTGCCGTCAAGTACTCCATACTTAAAAACGCCACAAAAAACCCAAAAACACTACTCGAAGTGTGGGTCTCGCGCCATCATTTGGCGTTTTTCAAGACCATTTGGTGTGGTGGTGGTGGCTCAGCACTCGAAAACACCACTTGAGGTGTGGGTCTGACGCCATCATTTAGCGTTTTCAGAGATGGCTCAAGCCATAACACATGACACCTTGTGCTCTAATGCAAACTCAAAAATAAAAAGATTGCTTTCATCTAACTAAATTAAACCACAAGGACAGTTTTACAATTTACTAAAAGAAAAGATCTAAAAAAGTAAACAAGGGTAGCCGCAAAGGGTATCTTTGGCTTTTCTTATAAATATCGCCCCCAAATAAAATCAAGGGAGCGTCTGCTAAACCTTAAACGACACACCAAACTCGAAAAACTAAAAATCAAGTTTCGTCTTCTCTCAGGTACATCGATTTGTTTTTTAAGGTTTATGTTCTTCAATTAAACTATATTATTTAAATATTAGCATCTTATTATTATAGATGTGAATAATTTATTTGTTTCCAGTTTTTTTTCTTTCTTTTGACCTATTTAATCTCCCATCTATAAATATGTTTATGATTAATTGCTTATGTGTTGTTGATGTTGTTTATTGACTGATATTGTTTTCTTGATTTTGGTTAATTGCGCATAAGTTCTATAAGAAGTATAGATTAATGTTTTTTTTCTTGTAACTATGGTTTCCGACTAATTATTAATGTTAAGGGGGTGTTTGTTTTGGCTTATATGTGGGCTTATGAGCTTATTTGATTTCGGCTTATATAATATAAGCTTTAATTTTTCGGCTTATTTTGATTATATAAGTTTATCAACATATGATAAACTTATATAGGCTCATAAGTCTCAATATATGCCAGAAAATTGGGGCTTATGTTATATAAGCCGAAATCAAATAAGCAGTGGCGGAACCATGAAGTTAGAGGACAGGGGGCAAAAAAAAAATTCTTGATAAAAAGTCGTTTTGCACACAAAGATGAAGATAGAGATATAAGGTTTTTACACTGTTTGGCTTCAACGTGGGGGGCAATTTGATTTTGTGGTGGGGTGCACTTTAATAAAAAGGTCAATAAAAAAGAAATTTTACACTAAAAACCGATGTTTTTTGGCGAATCATGGAGTGCGCACACCCCCCCCAAAAAAAAAAAACATAACTTGCAAGTGCATCCGCCTCTGCTCATAAGCCCACATATAAGCCGAAACAAACACCCCCTAAGTGTAACAAAATATCGTGTTCAATTACTGTTTATGCGTATAAATCACTTTAACGCATATAGTATAATGATGGGAGAATGGGTTTAATGTATTCATAAGATGAGTTAAAACTTTATTTAAGATATGGTATAAGAATAAACAAAAGTATTACAACTGTATGAGCTTATCATTGATTAATGATTACAACTTACACATGTAATTTTGTGGTATGTCCGCATGTGTTATGATTTTGTTAGGTCTTCTTAAATATTCAACTAGATATTTGATGTAAAGCGCAATTGTATAAGAATTACCCAACGGTTCTAGGGGTCTGCAAAATTACAACGACGTTTTCAATTATTTAATAGACAATTTTTTTGGTAAAAATAGTCTGACCTGTTTGGATGAATGCAATAAAGTGCCTACTAGTTTACTTAACTTTAAGAATATCATGGTTGATATTGCTCTTTTTTGGAAGATGGTAACGATGTTATGTGTAACGATAAATGCACTTGTGTTGATTGGGTGATTTTATTGGACTTTTTTAGATGGATATAATGATATATGATATTGTTTGGTTATCTTTTTGCAAAAAAGGGGGTGTTGGTATTGTGATTTATGGCTTTTTTGTTTATTTAGGAAATATGCCGCGCTACGATGATCGCTATGATGACCGCTATGGTTCTAGACGCCATGATGATCGCTATGGTACTACACGTCTCTATGTTGGCCACCTGTCTTCACGAACCCGATCACGTGACCTAGAAGACATATTTAGCAGATATGGAAGGTAAATTGTTCTATCCAAAGTTAATTGTCTACTCTATACGTTATTTATAGAGGCTGAGTTATTAACTTGATATATTTGCTGTCTTTTACTTTTTTTTAATAAGGGCCTTAGCGAAACATCTTTTTTTTGGTTTGTTTTCCTATATTATCTTTACTACTCAATGATGTCATGTGACTGTACCTACTTTTGTTTGGGTGGAAACACTCACTTTTAGGTAGTCGTAGTAGCCTGTTGTGTGTGTTATTAAGACATTTGTGAAGCCAAATTGTTGGCTCGAGTTTTCATAGACTTTGATCTTGAAAACTGACCCTCCAAGTGTCAAGTAAAACTTAACTTGATGATCTTTCTGAAGGTTTATGGGTTTAACCCAACCTGGAGGTAAATGGTGAGATGTTGCCCTTGATCGAATGAGTCGCTATTCGTGCATAAGAGACTTTGGCGATTCTTTGTTATTTGTTTTTGCGTATTTTTTGATGGAAATGGCAACAATCTCAAAGTGATGTTAGTTCGTCTTTGATGGGCGAAGTTTCAACACTTTCGGTGTTTAATGTCATGATGGGCTTATTGTTTTTGGCGCCGTTTACGCAGAATACGTGACGTGGATATGAAGCGTGACTTTGCATTTGTGGTATGTACTTTTGGCTTTCAGTGTTTTACTTTAAGATCATCGCTGCTGCGGGAAATATTGTTCTATTGACGGTTATGACCGTTCGATTTTTTTTCTCTCTTTATTTGTCTAATTGTAGGAATTCAGTGACCCGCGAGATGCTGATGATGCACGATACAGACTAAATGGTCGTGAAGTTGATGGAAGTCGCATTGTGGTAGAATTTTCCAAGGGGGTATGATCTTTTTATTTGCTTGATGCTTAATTCTCGGAGTTAATAGTTTGTAGTTTGTATGTGTGAATGTAAATGTTCTATGACGTGTCTATCGTAACCATATCTGTTACTACTGTTTTCTGTTTAATCTCTTTGTGTGCATCCCTTGAAAAATGCAACATCTTCTTTTATGGAAAACTTTCTGTAAAGACTTCTACCGTAATTACATGCCAAGTCACATATTGCAAGATACTTGTCTAATTACTACGGTTGACCTATAATTGCACCTATGTAATAAGATAGGTTTATTATTGTTAACCAGTGGCTTATATTAATATCGTGCTATGTGCCACAGATTACATTCTGTTGGAGGGATATAGTAAAAATTGAACTGAAATTGTAGGATTCTAAATTAGGAAGTTAAAATTGGAGGTATGGGATATCTAGGATGCACGGAAACTCCGCCGAGATGCCGTATGACGTTTCCGAAACGCGGGGAAACGGGGAAACGCGGGGAAACGCGGGGAAACGCCGGGGAAACGTCCCCAAGAAAAGGGGAAACGTTTCTAAAATTATGGTACGCGGATCCTTATAGGGGAAACGTTTGGGGAAACGTTTCCGGCCCAAAAACCCCACCACCCCCCCCCCCCCCCCCCCCCCCCCCCCCACCTCCCCCCCACACGCCCCCCCCCCCCCCCCCCCCCCCCCCCCCCCCCCCCCCGCCCCCCCCCCCCCCCCCCCCCCCCCCCCGCACAAACGTCCCATCCCCCCCCCCCCCCCCCCCCCACCCTAAAATTATGGTCGCGGAAGCACTTATAGGCGGAAAGTTTGGGAAAAATCGTATTGTCAGTGACCAAACAAATACAACGTTTTTCCTTATGGGCCCCCCAATGTTAACTAAAATGCCTTTTATTTTGTGAGCAGAAAAAAAACAGACCTTTGCTTCAGTAAGTGGCTGTTTAAAGTTTGCTTGGTCAACCAAAATCATCGATCTTGGTGTGCACCACAAATTGGAGCACTTAATCTTTTATTCACTCGATGTAGATGAAATCAAGTTTGGCTCGAAGTCGTGCGAAGATTGTGGTATTTGTATAAATGAATATACTACGCCTTTTGTCTCGTGTGCAGAGCTAGACCAATATAATGAGAGAGATATATCAATGATGTTGGGGAGTGTTGTGCGAGGAGACTTTGTGAGTACATAGGTGGATACGGCATTGTTTTAGAGTTTTTGGGAGTCGACTCAATTTGATAAAACCAGAATAGAGAGTAGAGTTTTTTTCTCATGTAGGATGGTCGATATAACTCACTGATGTGTTTTTTTTGAGACTTAAAATTCTTTTTTGAGAAGACTAATTTGATGTTTAAGTGTGTTTTAATGTTGAGACTGTGCAGTATAGGTGGGGGGATTTGTGGAATTGGGTGGTATGTGGGGTTTTGTGATGACTGTTTGACCATAGAGTACTAAAATATTATTATAAACACATAGACGGTGTCACAAGCCGGTACCACCGTTGCTTGAAATTTGTGGTTCTTGTTGTATCCCTGGACCGTCCCCCGGTACCGTACCCGTGTACCCGTCCGCGGGCAAACCTTTAGGGGATAGTGAGTTGCATATCTATATATGTGGTTGATGAACCATATGAGCGCTTACCCGTCTGAATGGTACTCATGGTTATTTGCGATAAATGGTTATTTGGATAAGATCTCATGTTGCCAAGTCATTTTCCTTTCAAAATCTGAAACTGCATGCTTTAGCGGTGGAGACTCAAAATAGTCACTGATGATGTAGATTTGAGTTGAGAAACGGAATGACCGGAGCTTCTACGTTAGAGTGTCCTATCTTTATAATTACCATTTTATTCATCCAAGGAAAAAAAGTATCATCATATAGAGAACTAGGGGCTCATATACACGCTTATGGTATTAGTGTTTTTAGTAGCGTTTGTGAGATGCCAAGGAACCAATAAATAGATGGAATTGCAAAAGGTTCCTCCTGAGAATCCTTCGCAAGACAGATAAGTAAAAAAAAACATAGTGGAGGATAAGAGAGAGCAAATGAACAAAACAATACACGTACTTCATGTGCACTCATCTCAGGTTTCTTCTGAGGAGGCTCTGCTGGCAGTGCCAATGTGGAAGCGGCATTTGTAGTTGGTGCATTACCTTGTACTGGTGCTGTAGAATGGTTGTCATCATCTAACACCTCAAAATCCTTCACAAGACAAACAGATAAGTAAAAAAAACATAGTGGAGGATAAGAGAGAGCAAATGAAAAGCAGGTTTCTTCTGAGGCTCTGCTGGCAGTGCCAATGTGGAAGCGGCATTTGTATTTGGTGCATTACTTTGTACCGGTGCTGTAGAGGCTAGCAGAGCCTCCTCAGAAGAAGCCTGCTTTTCAGATGAGTGCACCTGAAGTACGCGTATTGTGTTCATTTGCTCTCTCTTATCCTCCACTATGTTTTTTTTTACTTATCTGTTTGTCTTGTGAAGGATTTTGAGGTGTTAGATGATGACAACCATTTTGCACTTCATTTGGGATTAAGTGATATATAAAATCAAACAAGATGGGTAAATGTAACGTGAATGCATTATTCCATTACAAGCTTTCTTACGATCTAGCATTGCATCCCATTAGCACAACCAGACAAGTTAATACATCTGCTCGATATATGTTTTTTTCCCTTTGTTGACGTAATAAACGCTTTGAACTTCATATGTACTTTGACTTGTACTAGGTGCCACGTGGTAGTGGCAGCACAGGTGGGTCGCGTGAGTTTCTTGGCAGAGGTCCTCCTCCCGGTTCAGGTCGTTGCTTTAACTGCGGACTTGATGGCCACTGGGCTCGAGACTGCAAAGCTGGTGACTGGAAGAACAAATGCTATCGTTGTGGTGAGCGAGGACATATAGAAAAGAATTGTCAGAACAGCCCCAAGAAAGAGTGAGTTTCATGTCATGTGTTTGGTTTAAGTGTGAAAAGTTTGTAATTTTTGATTAATTTTGTGTTATTGTTTTTTTGTATCAAGTGTTGTTCAAAGTAGGCGTGCTCGAAGTTACTCGAGGACCCCATCTCCACCTCGTCGTGCTAGAAGCCGCAGTCGTAGTTATAGCAGGAGCCGTAGCTACAGGTTAGTTTTACATTCTTGTCCCTCAACTATAACCGCTTAAATAAATACGTTCACATTACACATATTGATATCCTATGGTTAAGATATAAATATAACTACTTGTTTTATACGGAGTACATCTTATGATTTCCACTATGCTGGATAGATACCAAACCAGGTGTTTGGTGTATTCATTTTTTTTCATTTTTTGTCATCAATTTTTTTTCATTGATATATTACGAAGAAAGGGCACGGTTAGAGGTGGCAAGATGGGAAGGTTTGGTAACATGTCAAAATGGGTTTGGATAGGGTCCCATCCAAGCCACAAACACTTCTATTTTTGTATAATTAAAATAATTAATGGCTTAATTCGAGTATGAAAATCATGTAATTACGATTCGAATCCAACTTCTTGTTGAATACGCTTTCGATGTCTTTCGACCTTTTTGACCCGTTTACTTTAGTCCAACCTTTACTCTAACATGTAAGCCCCATTGGGCATACAACATAACCCAAATACACCCATTTGTAGTTGGACAGGTCAAATATATCATTACCTGGTTTCCATGCTGATAATTGCACTGTGCATGACGTTACTGTTATTATGTCAGCAACATAATGACATTCTTTTATTGAAAATATCTGTTCTGAAATACTTTTTTTGTTTCATCTTTCCAGCCGATCTAGATCACCTGCAAGGCGAGAAAGGAGCAGTGAACGTGCAGATAGAAAAACTAGGAGTCCTAGGAGACGCAAGGCTTCACCATCACCAGCCAAAGGGAGGAAACGCAGTCCATCACCAGCTGACAGGAGCCCAGAAGATAGTCCATCTCCAAGAGATCAGGGTGCGAGGAGTAGGAGCCCGGTGGAAGACAATGGTGGCAGCCCAATTGATAGGAGCCCTGCTGACAAAAATGGGCGCAGCCGTAGCCGGACTCCCAGCCCACTCCCTAGTCCAGGACCTAGAGACAATGGGAGTCCTGCTGATGATGTGAATCGTGGTTCTCCACAGGGCAGTGAATCTGAATGAAGTGTGGGTCAACCCACCTTTTAATCAAATGCTGGAATGATAATGGGTTATAATATAAATTTAAGTACTTTATAATTGTCAGGGATTGTTGAATCTATTTCTTGATGTAACTGTATGTTGGGATTTTATGTTAAAGATGTTTGAATAACTTGTTAAAATCAGAAATTGTCTTAACCCTCCTGTTTGTTACATTTATAAATTGTTGCAACTTGCAGAGGGTCAAAACCCATCAGTGTTTGGAAATCGGTATACACTGAATTTTGCTTACTCAAACATTCAAAGTTTTAGGATCATTCATCATAACGAAATAAAAAATTGAACTGGTAAAAGAACTAAAGCACCTCATTCAGATCGAGGTGATATATATATATACAAGTTAGGAGTTCGGTTCATCCATGGGACTATGATCATTTCACAGTATGCCCAGCCTGTAATACCGCAACAGAACAATGTGTAAGAGATGTTGAATAAGACATTACAATATTATATCACTTATATCTATGAGGAGTCGAACATCGTTATTATTGTCTGCTTGTGTAACCTTTGAGTCAAAATTATGCCAAGACATTAAGACATTATATTACTTAGCATAATTTTTTTCTATCAAGTGTGTAACCTTTGACAAACACCCCTTTGGTTTTGCCGGATTACAACAGCAACGATACATAATCCTGTTAGAGCTAGACACAAGGGAGGTGAGATGTAGATAGTCGCACCAAGACCTCTTGGCCCAACGGTATATGAGTGGCTCATCAAACTAGAGGTTTTGAGTTCAAGTCTCTTTGGAGACATGTGAGATAGGTGGTGTACGTTGTAAAAAATTTGCGGTTAAAAAAAGAAGAAAATGTAGATAGTCACTCTTACCCGAGGGTAAAGAGATTGCTTCCATAAATGCCTCTCTCTGTAAAATATCAAAAGAGTTATATTGATTGAATTAGGGATGACAAATATATTCGTACCCGATCCCTAAATCCGATTAGACTGGGGAATCCCCGAGTTGATCGGGGACGGGGAATCCTCGAAATATGAAACCGGGGATGAGGATAATGTAAATCCCCGAACCCGATCTTTCTAATATGTATGTACTTAAAATTTAATGTTATTATATCCATACTCGATTAACTTGTACATGTATATATGTTTGCGAGTATCGGCATGTATATTTATATATTTATAAGCGTATGTGACATTAATGCGATCAAACATCTTTAAATTTGTAGTACAAGCACCAACTACATATTACTTAACTTTTTGATTTGTGTGAATACACACATATGATGCATATTGTTTTTATATCATATGTAATGTTATAATGATTACGACTCTTTAAAGTTGAATTGAAATTATAATTAATCTAACTATGTGCGATGTATGTTTTTTGAGACACTTTATATGTCAAAATTCTTTCTATTTTCGACGAGTTGGTGGAATTTTTATGTTTTTTCATAAGAGTGAAAAATCCCCGAATCCCCGCGGGGATCCCCGATCCCCAATGGGGATGGGGGTGGGGATGTAAAGCAATTCCCCGATGAGGATGGGGACGGGGATGGGGATGAAGAGTTTAAAACGGGGATAAGGTTGGTAAATATAATCCCCGACATTCCCCGCCCCGTTGCCATCTCTAGATTGAATGTCTTACATATACAAGATAGCATATGTATTTATAATAGATGCATAGCATTGAGAATAAGCAACATAAACTAAACCCTAAACATAATGGACCTCAAGCCCACAATGGCTTAGGCCAATAATCTATTCGTCTAACACTGTCATTTTGTCAAGTGTGTGTGTGCAAGCAAATAAACTTTACGTATCGTGCATGTGAGTATTAAAAAGACAAAGACATAAAAGAAAGCATATAAAAAGAACAAACATACAAGCATGCATAGATAGAAACGTACAACATCATATAAACATGGGAGCATGCAACATATAAGAAGATGAAATAATACAATTAAATAAAAAGTATTAAAAGCAAAAGCGCATACAATAGTAAAAAAAAATACAAGCATGCCATATAGCCATCTATTAAATAAAACTTATCAAATATAAAGGGAATAGAGCACAACGAACGAATATAAGGCGAAAAAAGAAAATCATGAAATCATACAAGCATGAACTCCTAAAAGGCTAAATTGGCCTACACTCAAAAGATACGTGTTTGTCGAGGGGAAAATGCGACTGTATACATATGCGCCCTATTCATCTACCCTAATCCTAGTTTTCTACGAGTTCATATCAGAGGTCATGTCATCGGATAATAGAAGCTCAATCAGGTCGAGCTCCAGTCTGTCTGATGCATTGTGATCTAGTCTTAAATTTATAATGACTCGACTACTTATGATCTACAAATGCTATAACGGGAAGAGAATCCGATCGTGTGTAGTGTAAAATTGGTAAATCCGAGGCCGCTCCCAAAAGCTAAAGGGCGATTTCTAATTTGAGTTTTAGAGGTTGTTACGTTTTAAGATTTGTTTAAGTAACTAAAGTGCAAGAAAATAACAAAAATGTAAATGGTTTTACTAATCAAGAGGAGAAAATGTGTTAACCTAGTTAATTCTTTATTATCGCTATAAATATATAATGGGGATAACTTGCCTACAATTATTGTAGCCAATTGGCTACAATCCCCACTAAAAATACACAAGAAATAACCCAGGGACCCGCAAACAAGATTCAGGGACATGCAAACAGTACTCAGAGACCCACAATTATAACACAAAAATTGTAGTCAATTAGCTTCAATAAATTGTAGCTAACAGTAGTCATTTTAGAATTAACACATCTCAAAGGGCACTTTCTGAATAAATATAAATACTAGATCTAATAAATAAGTTTCACTCACACCCCCAGCCTCCAAATCCCCAAACTTTGAAATCCTCCTCCTCAATTTAGGTTTCAACCCACAAATCGTACGGACACACACACACACACACACAAGGTATCTATCTTATTATACGATTTTTATATTATTCAATTAGATTCTATTGATTTACATTAGATTTCAGCTTAATTTACTGTTTTTTTAGGGTTTTGAAGTAATTTCAATTATGTTTTAGATGTATCGATATAGCGCGATTTACGCGTGTGATATTTGTTATTTGGTTGCGGATGAAGCTGTTTTGTTCTTTAGGGTTTATGTTAGTCTTTAGATATAATATTGCAATTGTCATGTTAGTTTAACGATTGCATTATGGCTGTTATGTTTATTAACATTGTGGTTAAATTGTTGCTGCTTTAGTTTTATTTAATAATAATATAATAAGTAGTAATTCAATTAGCTGTTGCAGTTGTCTTGTTAGTTTATCGGTTACGTGATGTATGAATTTATTGCTGTTATTTTTTAATCAAAATATTGGTTTAATTGTGCGGCGTTAGTTTTGTTTATTGATGATGTTATATGCTTATATTTGAGTATCTACCAAGTTTGAAGTGTTTGCGTTATCCAAACTATTTGACAAAATGAGCAGCTTTAGTAATCGAGTTGGGTATGCTTAGTCAAAAGGGCGTATATGAGATGAAATATAAGCAGTTTTTTTAATCCTTGTATCTAATCCAAAACCTGTTATAAATGGATTAGATTTAAACGTTCTATAAAAGTATTTTTTTGTTACAAATTAAGCACGTTTAAAAAGTATTTCTTGAATTGCTTAGTATAAGTGCTTATTTATAAACAGCAGCATACTCAACAAAATAAGCAATCTTGAACGCCCTCATAGGATTTGAATGGATTCTCATGGTTTAGTATACGAGATAGATATAGCTAAATGCTAATTAGTTTTAACCACACAAATGTGGCAAAAGCATGCCGTAGCTTATCCTGCACTGTTTGTTTGATGAAAGCGAAAGTTTATGCTTTTCTGACTGCATAGTATGTTTTAGTATGTTACTTTGTGATGTATGTACAAATAAGCTTGCTTGTGATGTTTATAGTGGACTCTTTCCGTCAAATACAGTTTGCTAAGATATAAGCTAGATTCTGGTTGCTGATAATCGGTAGAAGTTTTGTATGGAGTTTTGTTAGTTTTAATTTTTGTATAATCACATTATTCGGTAAACCTCATTCTCTTTGACTTGATACTGATTGACTTTCTACTATTGCTTTAGTGACAAGGAGGTTGATTAAATAATGGAACGGCAAAGGGATAGAAACGGAGACAGAAGTGACGATGAAGATAGATATAGAAGGAGAAGAGATGCTGATAGATATAGGAGTGAACGTGATGGTCAGGATAGGAGAATTAGTAACAGAAGTGATGAAGAGGATAAAGATGGTAGGAGGGATCGTTATAGGAACATGGATAGGGATCGGAGGACCGATGATAGGAGGCGAGATATCAGTAGAGATGATAGTAGGAGAGATCAAAGCAGAAGCAGGAGCGTAAGCAGTGACGAGGAATTTGCTAATGAGAAAAGGAGAGATAAAAACAAGGATAAAGGGACTGATGGTGAAGATGATATTGACAGAAGAGGTAGGCGTAGGGATGTAAGGGCTGATGAGGAAGATGGTAGTTATAGGAGGAAAAAGGAAACTAATAGGAATAGAAGAGGTAGGAGTAAGGATATAAGTAGTGACGGCGATGATGATAGTGATAGGAGAAACATGAAAAAGAGAGAAGATAGGAAAAAAAGTGATGCACGTGATGAAGATGGTGAAACTAAGAAAATAGGAAATAAACCCGAGGAGAAGAGTGACGAGGAAGAAGGTGAGTTTAGGAGAAGTGGTATAAAAGGGAAACACGAGGATATTAGTGATGCGGAAGATGGTGAATTCAGGAGGAGCGGGAGAAAGGGGAAACATCAGGATATGATTGATGGTGAAATCAGGAAACGAGAGAGAAAGGGTAGGAGTAGAAGGAGCAAGGATGAAGATGATCGTAAAGACAGGAGGAGAAGGGGTAGGAATAAGGACAGCAGTGATGACGAAGATGATAAATACAAGAGACAGGACAGGAACAGGAATAGTGATGATGATGGTAGGAGGCGAGATGGTAAGAGAGATAGGAGGAGCAATGGTGATCCTAAAGATAGTAGAAGAAATGACGACGTCTCGAAGCGTAGGGAAGATAAAAATGGAGATAAGGAGAACGTTGATGAAGGTCCACGGTTCCAAAAGCTCGCTGAAATGCAAGAAGGCATGACCAACTTAGGGAAGAGTGGAGGGGTGTATATTCCACCTTTTAAGTTAGCTCGTATGATGAGTGAAGTTCAAGATAAAAGCAGTATGGAATATCAACGAATGACTTGGGATGCTTTGAAGAAAAGCATAAACGGTTTAGTAAACAAGGTCAATGCGACAAATATTAAAAATATTATACCTGAGTTATTTGCTGAAAATTTAATCCGGGGAAGAGGACTGTTTTGTCGATCCTGTATGAAGTCTCAGATGGCGTCTCCTGGTTTTACAGATGTATTTGCGGCACTCGTTGCTGTTGTAAACACCAAATTCCCTGAAGTGGGAAACCTGCTGCTGAGAAGGATTATTTTACAGCTTCAAAGGGCATATAAGCGAAATGACAAGGTATAATTAGCTTTGCATTCTTCTCCTGGTTTTATTTTATATCCGTTATAACATTGGGTGTTTTATGGTTTCCATTAGTCACTAATTTCGTTGTCATTCTGTGTTTTCGCAGCATCAATTGCTTGCCGCTGTTAAGTTTATTGCCCATTTGGTAAACCAGCAGGTAGTTGATGAGCTTATTGCTCTTGAACTACTGACAACTCTACTAGAAAACCCGACTGATGATAGTGTGGAGGTTGCTGTTGGTTTTATTACAGAATGTGGGTCGATACTTCAGGATCTATCTCCCAAAGGTTTGCATGGTGAGTGAATATACTGAATTCTCTTTTACCCTTCTTGCCTTGCTAAGAGTAAAAATCCCATTCTTATTATTGACCAAAACGTGGTCTTTGGTTATATATGACTCGCCTACATTGTTGGACTTGGTGATGTTTATGTTTTTTTGTTTCAACTAGTAGTAGACTACATTGTAGGAAACACTATTAGCTGTATACATCTACTGAAATTTAACCTCCATGAGGATGAAGTTTTGTTAAATATGGTTTAATGAGTAGACCTGGAAGACCACAAGACTCTATATATTTTGGATGGCACTTTAAGACTCACAGAATGCATAAGCCCAGAAGATTATTTATTTATCTAAGCACAATATGTTTAATGCATATAAACTGCTGAATTGCTCTCTTCTATTACTGTAGACGTTTTGTAACTTCTGTTGTGTGTGTTCTCTTCTTTTTAAAGGATGGTGCTGTTTTTCATGTGTTGTGTTAGATGCAAAAATACATGATATGATCCTAGCAACAAGCCAACGCCTATGGATGTGACTATATAAGCAACTTTTGAAGCTACTATTGCTCTGCTCTGTTTAGTTAATTTTGCAATTGAATTTGTGTGGTTATCGATTAGTAAAAGGTGTCTAAATCTAGGACTGTGTCATTGTCAATAATATCTTCCAGCAAGACCAAATGACCAATATTTCCCACCCTTAGTAATAGTAGAAGCAAACAAGCTTGCATAGTTACATATATTATAGTAATGGATTTATTGATTAATCTACATGTCATAGTAAATGCGAAGTTCTTGATAGGAACCTTATCCTGTGAATATTGTACCGACAACATTTAACCAGAATATACATTTAGAGTAACGGAAAAGGGATTGAGGAAAAAATGTGAATGCACTTCGTAACTTTTCATTGTTAGGATCCTTGGATTAGGATCCCTATATTTTTGTATTTCCATATTTTCCTGATTTTCCCCGACATGATTGACAACTAAAGTCAATAATATTCTCTCATCACATCATTTGACCTATAATATGTTTGATTTTTTTACAATCTTTGAGTTTTCGTGGAATTCTTCACGAGGGAGAGATTAGACAAAAGGGGCGAGTATTTAATTTGAAGGCTCTTTGCGTTAAGAAAAGCCAAGACCCAGGTTAATAATCTTTTATATCTGAAGACCATGTCTAAATAAAGTAACATATATTTTCCATCTCATATGCTGTGTACCGACTGACGATGTATACTTATGCGATGCAGGGCCATCCAGCTGTTCGTCCAGAGTTGGACCTTGTTGAGTCTGAAGATCAAATAACTCATGAAGTGTCTCTTCTTGATAAAATCGATCCTGAGATTGCCTTAGGTATTTGCTTAGATACATGAATAGTGCTTATTTTTTTTAATATGGAGTTGTAACGGTTGTTACTGTGCATTTCAGATATTTTCAAGCTGGATCCTGATTTCATTGAAAACGAAAAGCGCTATGAAGAGTTGAAGAAAAGCTTGCTCGGTGATGAATCTGAAGCAGAAGAAGAGGAGAATGGTGAGGATTCTGATGATGATGATGATGACGAGGATGAATCTTCAGAAGAAGAGGATGAAGAGCAAATGAGGATCAGAGATGAAACAGAAACAAATCTTGTGAATCTTCGGAGAACTATATACTTAACAATTATGTCTAGTGTTGATTTTGAAGAAGCCGGTCATAAGCTTCTGAAAATTAAACTCGAACCAGGACAAGAGGTAAGTAACAAGTGTTCCATAGATTTCTGCTCTTGTATTTCTGTACTTATAGTTCTGTACTCCGTACTCTGTACTCTATAGTGCATATAAATATTTTCTGATATGTATCAGATACACATTTCTATTTGTTTAGAAAATTTACATACGTTTTTTGGCATATGCAGATGGAACTGTGTATAATGCTTCTGGAGTGTTGTAGCCAGGAAAGAACTTATCTTCGTTACTATGGTCTTTTGGGCCAACGGTTTTGCATGATCAACAAAGTCCACCAAGAAAACTTTGAGAAGTGTTTTGTTCAGCAGTATTCTATGATCCATAGACTTGAGACAAATAAGCTGAGGAATGTGGCTAAGTTTTTTGCACATCTACTTGGCACTGATGCCTTGCCTTGGCATGTATTGGCTTATATTCGGTTGACTGAGGAGGACACAACTTCATCTTCCCGAATTTTTATCAAGATTCTTTTCCAGGTAATGGTCTTGGTAACTTCTCTTCAGTTATCTTTAGTTTATCTAAAATCTGTCTTTACTGGATTAAAATATGTAATTCTGTCTTTGCTTGATAAAGAGTACAGACAATTGATTTATCTACCTCAATAAACTATGTTAAGGACTACTGACTATGCTCTAGTAATTGGAATTAGTGGTGGAAATTTCAACCTATTTTGTAATTTACTTAGGATCGGGTTGATTAGGGTTGTATTATATCCCCAAGGGCAAATTTCAAACCAATCCCACCGGAGAACTCCTAGGGCTAATTAAATTAGCTAAAAAGGGAGCGGGTGAAATGGATTGAAAGTTGCCCAAAGCTATTCTTTTAATGTGTACAATTCAGGAGATCATATTATAAAGATTGAGATTAGAATGTGATGATTTTTTAAACATATTTAGTGCAATAATTATATGTGGGTTTTTTCTTGAAAAATGGACAAAAAGAGTATCTATAGTGTCAACCCAACCTGTGCCCGTTTATGCATTCTATGAGAGTGTCTTGGAAAGTTGGAGTGTAATAGCTTGTGCTAAGCGTATTTCTCCCCACCTAGACCTGGTGGTGCAGATAACTGATTATCTATCCCAGTTACAAAAGTCTATTTTTAACCTGTACAATCTACTAATATGTTTATTTTCCAAGATCGGGTTTGTTTTATAACGTTTTAATTGTAATTATACATAACCACATCAAATTCTATATATAATTTGTTTTCCTATTAAGTGGACAAAAGTGTTTGCTGGTCAAACAAACCAGATCCTAGCCATCTGGTTTTTACTCCCATTCTTAGGGGTTTTGTGTAGTTGCTGTAGTAACTATTGCTTATTAGCTGCTGAAGTTGATTGTAATGTTTTCTGGTACAGGAACTGTCTGAACAGCTTGGCATTCGTCTCTTGAATGAGCGTCTTAGTGACCCAACGATGCAAGCAGATTTCGAGTCTATTTTCCCACGCGACAACCCAAAGAACACACGATTCTCAATCAACTTTTTCACGTCTATTGGGCTCGGTGGGATTACAGAGAACTTAAGAGAATATTTGAAGAACATGCCTCGACTAATCATGCAACAGAAACCTGCTTCAGAATCAGACAATTCTGATTCTTCTAGTTCAGGATCTGATTCGTCAAGTTCTAGTGAGAGCGATAGCAGCGACAGTGAGAGTGAAAGTGATCACAAGAGAAGCAAGCGCCGCAGGAAACACTAGTTTTTTACATTTTGTTGCATGAAGGAAATGTTTGTGTACAAGAAGTTTTCTGAGGCTTATTGTTCTTTTAATATTAGTGTAATCTGTAATAGTTTTGTGATTTTGTGTAACTGAGTTTCTTATGGGAGATGCCAGATCTTTTGTATATGATGCAATATCATGATGTCAAACATATTTGGTTTTAATTGCTATTAATTCAACTCCATATCTCTTTTCAGTTTCTGGCAGAAAGTTTTGGTAGTATTAGACGTTTGAAAATTTTACCTGAAATCAACAAGACTAGTAAATTAATAAAAACTTAATACGTATTTTGATTGTATTAGATTTAATCTGCCACTTTCCTTGGATATGCCAATGTTTCCTGTGGCACTGAGACGGATGGTGGATTTTAGTTCCATATGTTGTACACCATGGTTACCGAAAAGAATGTAAACGAATTGTGGATTGAATACATCTTTTTTTTTTCTTCATAGTGTAGGCCTTGAAGCTAACCCCAAACTGGGTGAAAACAATAACCGAGTTCAAATTGCTTTCTCACCAAAAAAATCTTCACAAAACAAAAATCCGCTATTTTTTCAACTTAACAAGGAAAATTACGGAACAATTTTTTGTTGCACCACGGCCCACGGGCCTGAAACGACGGTGAACTGACGCTTTGCTTGCAAAATCTGGAGGTGGCATATGCAACATACTTCAAAAAGGTGTCCCTCTTATGTTTACGGAAATCCAATATGGGAAAAGAAGCCGTTATAGCAAACCAGTCCTTAGACAATACACTCATTCGAACGAGTGCCTCTGTAGAATCCAAAAGATTTAACAGTATTTGGTGAACAACAAATTCAAGAAGCATTTAAACACGGTCAATTTTATCTACGCATTGAATAAATAATAAAAGTAAAAGCCATGCATCAAACTATTGAATAAGGCTACCCACTATGAACGAAGGTCCCGAACTGCACTTTCCGGCACCACATCAGCTTTCTCTCTTCGAGATCAATATGCGACCTTTTGCCACTATAAGGCGACCTTTATTAATTATTTTTTTAACATCAAATTTAAATTTCATTAATAATAAAAAACATTACAAACATAATAAATTAAAAAAGAATACATAATTATTCAAATAACATAAAAACATGACAATAAAAATTAAAACATAATTATTCATATAACTTAAACTAATAATCTAAGTTATATCGCTTCTTGATTTCTATCTTCATCTCGAGCAGCTTCTGTGTTGTATTGGGGGCAAGCTCGGGTCGATTAGTGAATTATAGAATAAGATGTCTCTGTCCCGTTTCTCCCTTTCGGCTAATTCAAGCGTTCGACGCTGAATTTCTAGTTTCTCTCTTTTCAGCTGTGCAATTTCTCGAGCCTCGGCCTCCCAGATACTCAACTCCCGATTCTTGAACTCTATATAGGACTGTTGTTGTCGTTGCTCGTCCTTCTTTCCCCGTTTTTTTGTTTAATGTTGAAGAACTTGTCGGCTACCAAATCAACAAATGAAGAAGATCCCCCACGAGAGAAACCGACTGCTTTCTTCTTGGCCTTTGCTCGGTCACGACCCATTGGTCGGAATACTTGAGTCTCTTCCACAGCCTCATCCGCTTCCTCGTTCAAATTCAGGTCAATATTTTAAACTTTTTCGACAATTATTTTTGACTTTTATCCGTTACGTTTGAATCCGGCAGTTTACTGGGAAGTTAACTCGCGTAAATCTGAAAAACGTCATCGGACGCGTTGTGACTTCGGATTTTGATTAGTTTAGATATTATATGAGTTATTTTATCTTTTCTAAGTGTTTCATAGTTTACGATCACTCCCGGTATTTATTTTTACGCTTTAACGTTTAAATTGCATTTTTCGCGTTTTTGACCTAACGGAACCCCGAAAACTCGAAATCTTTTCGTGTAAACTTTAGTTATCGTCCATCTCGTATTCTAAAGTCAAAAATTTCGTTCACCCTCTTCTTTTGATATACATTGGACGCCTAAACTCAAACCAAATGCAAACATAAGCCTTGAAATTAAATCAAAGGCATCTTTTCTTGAACTTCCCATGCATGTGTATGAAAGTGACACATGAGGGAGTCCATTTCATGCACACTCATCCATCCAAGTCAAGACAAATGCATGCTTACACACTTTGACTTGTACATTTGACCAAAATTCAAAATTTAGACCAAGTATAATGAACCAAGACTCAAAAAAAATATGAACCATGGTCCTTGTGGTTGGTTTCGGCCGAACAAGCCTACACACACACTTTTGGTGTGTGTTGGTCACATGTGCACTCTTATACACTCCTCAAACCTAATTTTTCCCTATAAATACTAAGCATTTCACACTTTAGGGTTACATTCTTTCACATAGCCTCAACAAAATTTCTCTCTTCCCTTCCTTTTGCTCTCTAACCCACGGCCAACAAACACCCCTTATAGGGTTTTCATATCTTTGATTTCTAGCAAGATCCACTCATTCCAAGTTCATTTCTAAGAACATCTAAGGTGTTTTGAAGTATTAGTTCTTTGATTTAAGGGTTTTTCTTCAAGATCTAAGTTAGGGTTTCTAGATTTGTTGTTGGGTTTTATAGATCAATTATTTTGGGGTATAGATCTTGTGATTTCTCTACTTGTTCTTTATTATTGTAAGTATCTTGAATCTTTCCTTGTGGTTTACTTATGTTCTTCTTATATGTTCAAAGATCCATACATCCATATGTTGTGTTTTCATTTTTGAAAGATTATAAAACCAAGATTTTATAAATAATGATGTTACCTTGTTTTCACTAGTTAAATATTATGTTCTTGGTGAGATGAGAGTTGAATGAGAGTTGCAACAATAGAAATGAAGGGATTAGGTTAGATTTAGGTGTGGTTTTGTCGTGGATTAGTTGTGAATGGAGATTAGGCTAGACTAGACACTATTGTGAAGTTTGGGTGGATTTTGGTTGCGTTTTTGACAAAAAGTGCTTGCTGTCCCGAATTTGTTTTGAGGTTTTGGTCGACCTAAAAATGTTTTCATTAGGCGTAAAAGTAGTTTTTGAAGAGCTTGTTTCGAATAGATAGTTTTTCTTATATCGCACATTAAAATCGGACTTAAAACGGCCAAGTTATGGCCAAATGAAACTTGAAACATTTTTCGGCAAAACCGGATGAATAGTGTGCTGATGTGAATAGTAAAATGGGTTTTCGGACACTTTCAGACATTTTTAGACTTTATAAACACTAGCGAAACATATAGTAACACATACATATTGATTAGTATCGTCTAAAGACGTCGTTAACATATTTTAGGAAAAGCGATAAAGTTACTAAATATAGTAAGTTTGGTAAAATTTAGCGGAACGGACTTAGGAGTTAAGCGATTAAGGCTAGTTAGTGCGTTTTGAAAATATGGAAACTTAATAAATATAGGGGAAGGTATTAACGTTTTGAAACTAAAAACTTTCCTAAAATAGAAACTTTCTAAGAATAGTAATTTTTTTGTTAAACGCCGAAACTTAACGAAAAACTATATGATTTTATTTCGCCATGATTTGATAATCAAACTAAAGCAAACACACATGGATGTCTTTTGGTGATGAACATATTGTGCAATTCTTGGCATACTTTCTGTGTTTCTGAGACGCGTTATTATTCTAGGTCGCGGCTAGATTTCTATATCATATTTTTCTTGCGTGATTATCATTTGCTCATTTTGCTAAGGTGAGTTCATAGCCCCATGTTTTACTACTTTTACTTTACTATTTTGGGGTGAGAAACATTGCTTGTTTTCAAACTATGGACACAGTTACTTTACGTTTCCTTTTCCTGATTATGTGTTGCCTAAGTAGCCAATAGACCACTAATGCCCGAATTATCATGAACCATCAGATACTATTTCGCATATAAAATGCTTCCTTTTAAATTGGGCTTCGGTGTCATGATCTTAGTGCAAACGTAAATGCTTTTTATGTGAAGTTGTATCTGTTATAACTGTCACGTGCGTACTGTGAACTTATGGTCCATTTTTAATACCAAATTCAAACCTATGAATTCACTCAACTTTATGTTGACAGTTTTAGCATTTTTTTCTCAGAGGCTTAGCTATGGATGTCTTTGTGTGCTTGTTGGTGTTGCCTTGCATTGGACCGACTTTCAATAATTATTATTATGTATGTTAACATCATTGTCAAACTTTAAAACCTTTTATTCGCTTCCGCATATTATCGTTGGGCCTATGTAAAACTTTAACTATTTTAATCAATGCAACGATGTTGGATTTTTAAACGTACCCTTAGAGGTCGTTCTTTGTATCTTGTGTGATGTGTATTATGACGTCACGCCCCTGGACACGTGTTTTCCGTCTAGGCCCCGTTTGGGGGTGTGACAGATTGGTATCCAGAGTCAAGGTTATAGAGAACCAGGTAGTATATCTAGGTCTGGTCTATAACCAGTATGTGATCCTACGTGTTTACTTGCTTACATATATAATTACTATCGATAAGTAAACGAGTATTAAGTATAATACATTTCTATAATTATATTACATTTATTTTGCCTTACGTAGACTTTCTCGTTGGCTTTATATAAAAGTTATTTATATAAATAATAGATCTTTCCCCAGGACATTGTGAGTTGCACAATGGTCTCTAAACGTTTCTCAAGACATCATGAGTGATACGATGGTCATTAAAACTTCTTCATAAATTTACAATATACTATTTTACATAACATCGAAACTTGTCACAGTCTTCCAACCCTACGTTATCTTACTGTCCGAACCCGAATGCGAGTTAAGCACCCGTCCCATACTTTTATTTCTCTTACGTCGTCTCATATCGTCATCTAGAAACATGCCGATTAAGTTGAACATGACTTGAACCCGTCACCTCATAACATTCCACTTTTGGAAATGCAACTTTCAGAACCGGACTTATTTTATTTTTCTTTTATTTATTTTGATTTGAAGAGAATGACGACAACAAGACAAGGAACGAGTTCCGCGAGGATCAAGTGTATTATAACCCAACGAATTGCTAATGCTATTAAAGCTATTGTTGTTTATGAGGCAAACCCGTGTGGCTCATGATGTACGTTAGAAAGTCAAGGTGGCAAGGAATGCCAACAACAAGATAAACGACAAAAGGTCGCGAGAGCTTACACTGCTAGACCAAATAACAAAATTGGATATGTAGAAAAGTTACCCTTCTACAACGAACGTAAGTTGCGCCTCACTGAACCGTGCACTGTGGAGTGCAATAACTACAAGAGAGTTGGCCATACGAGTAGAGATTGTTAGAAACCCGTTTTAATAACAACTTAGAGGCCGCAGTGGCAAATTAGAAACCTGAAATACCTATTATGAGTGTGGAAAATTAGGACATTACAAGAGTGATTGTCCAAATCTGAACCGTGCGAACCGTATTTGGAAAGTAAAAGCTCGCGAGAACTCCAAGGTCGTCAAAGATAATGTTGATACTTAAAGAGAGATTTCCTATCGTGCCTAGTAGAACCTAAATAGACTTGGACCGTAACCCCTAAGAGTTTTACACTAGTACTTCCCTATAAATTTCGTGTATTGAGTGGATGTTTCTAAACCCTCTATTCATTTTGTGTCATGGCGATTTCGTTAGTTACATTTCAATTCTCAAATAATTTATGTAAGATACTCCTCAAATATATTACCGCCTTTACAACCCATTTCACTATTATTTTATAAACCGCTTTACTGTTATAGACTAATTGGACGTTATCCTATGAACTATTTTAGTGTTTGTATAAAACTAATTGTATGTTATCCTATGAACTATTTTAGTGTCGTCTTATAACATAGTAGTTGTCGCGTTATAAACTATTTTACCGCCAGCTTACAAACCGTTTAGCTGATAGCTTCCTGTTTATTTCAACACCTTATAACCCATTTCACTATCATTTATAAACCATTCTAGCGTCACCTCATAAACTATTTTATAGACATTTTATAAACTACTTTACCATCAGTCTGCGAACCATTTTGCTGACAGCGTATTAACCATTTTACTACCATTCTATAAAAGCATTTTGTCACCATCTTATAAATTGTTACGTCGTCATCCTATAAACCATTTTTCTATCATTAAAATAAGACGTTCCACTAGCGCCTTCCAAACCATTTTGCTATTATCTTATCAACCATTCCACTAGTATTTTATATAAACCGTTTTCCTGTCATCCTATAAACCAGTTTTGTAGGAATCTTATAAACTACTTCATTAACATAAACTATTTCACCGTTGTTTTATAAACTGTTCTAGTGCCATCTCATAACTACTTTCACAATCACTTTTCAAACTAACTTGTCTTTATCTTTTAACACATTTTGTCGTCGTTCATAAACTCTTTTACCACTATTTTATAAACCATTTCGCTAACACCTTTTAAACTATTTTGATATCATTCTATAAACCGTTTTGTCAATCTCCTATAATTATCCTACTATTACCTTGTATCTTATCTGGCTATCATTTAATGAACTAATTTGTTTTCATCTTATAACCTATTTTGCAGTTATTTATAAACTCGTTTGCTACCATATTATAAACTACTTTGCAGTCATTTTACAAACCGTTTCATTGTCACCTCATGAATTAATTCGTTGTCGTTTTAAAAACTATTTCGCTGTCAAATTATAAACTATGTCGTCATCTTATGAACTACTTCGTGTTTTCTACAAACTATTACGCTGTCACTTTATAAATTTTTGGGTTGTCAACTCGTAAACTATTTGATACCATATTATGAACCCGCTTACTGTTACGTTATAAACTGTCAAGTGACTTTCTCGTAAACTATTTTGATATCACATCTTGAGCTATTTTACGTTACTTTACAAAATGTTTTGTGTCACTATATAAACTATATTGTCTTTGTTTTTACAAACTGTTTCGCTATCTTATAAACCATATTGTATATACCATGTAACTTTGAGAAACACAACACTAGTTTTGACAAAATGAACATTGCATCGTTAGTCCTTAATTATACATAGCCTGATCACCTATGTATAATTCAGGAAGGACCATGCTATGATGAGAGTAGTCACCATAAAATTTTGTCAATTTACCATTACTTTTCATTTTTATTTTCTTACTTTTCTCTACATTGTCAACGGGATTATATCAAACTCGTGATTTATTAATATTTTGCGTGCGTATTCGTGATTCGTGTCAGTCGCGTGTATTCGTATTCATCTTCGTAAGCGTCATAACTAAGCAGATTTTTCTCAAACCTTAGCATATATAAACATCATACCCTTAGCCGAGAGACCAAATCCTACACCTCGTAGTCACGATAATTATGGATTGTAAGAACTTAGAACATAACAGACTTATCACTCTAATTGGATTATAACCAAGAGATCTAGGATATTTCCTTCAATATACTTACCTTTTCGTGAGTTAGAATCACGTAAATTATGAGATTCATGTACCGACAAAACTTTTGATGGACTTGAAGTTAAAGCAAAGGACGTAATTATTGCAAGTGCATGGAACCAAGTTGATAGAAGCCTCACCTCCGCTAAGGTTAGCTATTTAAGTGGCATCGTCCCATTTACCATAGACACTAAATACCCTGTTGAGTTAGCTGATGGAAAAAAATCTAGATGTTGGTACTATCATTTGAGATTGTATATTGAGTTTTCCGAATCATCTATTAAAGATAGACTTAATACCCATAGAACCTGGTAGTTTCGACATTATCATTGGTTTGAATTGGTTGACAAGGTACCACGCCATGATCATTTGTGATAAAAAGATTATTTGTATACCTTTAAATGATGAAACTTTAACTATTCAAAGCAATAGGAGTGATGGATATGCATCGATAGTTGCTAGTAAGCAGAGTTGTTTGATTGGATTGATATGTTGGAGCGGGATAACTTGAGACTCGGAGGCATGTTATGTGTTGAGAGAAAGAGAGTTGACCGTCTTTGGCATAGTATGTCGTATACTCAAAAGGATTTATAAGATTGAGTTCCTCACCCTGAGGAGCTCCGATATTGTTCGTTAAAAAGAAGGATGGATCCTTCAGGATGTACACCGACAACCGAGAATTAAACAAACTAACCGTGCAGAACCGTTACCGTTACCTAGTATAGGTAATCATTTTGATCAACTATGAGGATCTAGCGTTTACTCGAAAATCAACCTAAGGACTAGTGACCACTAATTAGAGTTCGAGAAAAGAATATTCTAAGACTGCATTTCGGACCCGTTATGAACAATTCAAGTTTCAGGTCATGCCATTTGGTTTGATCAACACACTAGGGGTATTCATGGATCTCATGAATCGAGTGTGCAAACCGCACTTAGATAAGGTGTGATAGTATTCATCGATGATATCTTGATTTGCTCAAGCAGAAACAAGGAGTACGAAGAACACCTTAAGTTAGTTTTGGAGTTACTGAAGAAGGAGGAATTGTACGCCAATTTTTCGAAGTGTGAATTTTGGCTGTCGAAGGTACAATTTCTTGGTCACGTATTGATAGCGAAAGCATTCACGTGGAACCAGCTAAGATTGAGTCAATCAAGGATTGGGCATCGCCCAAGACTCCGACAGAGATTCGTCAATTTCTAGGTCTTGCTGGCTATTACCGACGATTTATCAAAGGTTTCTCAAAAATTGCCAAGCCTATGACGAAGCTGACTCAAAAGAACGTGAAGTTTGATTGGAGTGAAAAGGCAGAAGCTGCATTTCAACTGTTGAAGCAGAAGTTATGTAGTGCACCGATTTTGGCTTTACCCGAAGGTAGTGAAAACTTCGTGGTTTACTGTGATGCTTCTCATAAAGGATTGGGCATAGTTTTGATGCAAAAGGAGAAGGTCATAGCCTATGCATCACGCCAACTTAAGATTCATGAGAAGAATTACACTACACATGACTTAGAGCTTGGAGCTGTAGTGTTTGCTCTCAAAATGTGGAGACATTATTTGTACGGCACGAAATACGTTGTGTTTACTGATCATAAGAGTTTGCAACATATTCTAGATCAGAAAGAGTTGAACATGAGACAACGTAGATGGTTAGAGCTGTTGAGCAACTACGACTGCAAGATTCGTTATCATCCGGGAAAAGCGAATGTGGTGGCAGATGCCTTAAGCCGAAAGGAACAGATTAAGCCACTACGAGTTCGAGCTTTAGTTTTGACGATTGGTCTGAACCTCCCTGTGAATATCTTAGAAGCTCAGGTTGAGGCGAGAAAGGAGGAGAATTATGGAACAGAAGATCTGTGTGGTATGATTAAGAAGCTAGAGCAACGTACTGATGGAACGTTATGCTTGAATGGGAGAAGTTGGATACCTTGTCGAGGTAACTTAAGAGAGTTGATTATGCACGAGTCGCATAAGTCAAAGTATTCGGTACATCCTGGATCGTACAAGATGTGCCAAGATTTAAAGAAGTTGT
Organism: Tanacetum coccineum; assembly: GCA_026074375.1. Lineage (NCBI taxonomy): Eukaryota > Viridiplantae > Streptophyta > Magnoliopsida > Asterales > Asteraceae > Tanacetum > Tanacetum coccineum. The sequence goes on along the minus strand of BQNB010022698.1, from coordinate 33,476 downwards.
ATTGGTGGCCGAATATGAAGGCTGAGATTGCCACCTACGTCAGTAAATGTTTGACATGTGCCAAAGTCAAGGCCGAATACCAAAAACCATCTGGTTTGTTGGTTCAACCTGTGATCCCAGTATGGAAGTGGGAGAACATTACTATGGATTTCGTTACTAAGTTGCCAAAGACGTCGTCTGGTCAAGATACAATTTGGGTAATTGTAGACCGACTCACAAAGTCTGCTCATTTCTTACCAATGAAGGAAACCGACTCAATGGAGAAGTTGACGAGACAATACTTGAAGGAAGTAGTCTCGAGGCATGGAGTGCCGGTTTCGATTATTTCTGATCGAGACAGTAAGTTTACATCTCATTTCTGGAAATCACTGAACGAAGCCCTAGGTACTCAATTGGATATGAGTACGGCTTACCATCCACAGACTGATGGTCAGAGTGAGAGAACCATCCAAACCTTGGAGGACATGCTACGTGCTTGTGTGATTGATTTTGGGAAAGGTTGGGATAGACACCTACCTTTGGTGGAGTTTTCCTACAACAACAGTTATCACACTAGTATCAAAGTTGCACCGTTTGAAGCTCTCTACGGCCGAAAATGTAGATCGCCTATTTGTTGGGCTGAGGTTGGAGACGCTCAGCTCACTGGTCCGAAAATTGTTCATGAAACAACTGAGAAGATCATTCAGATCAAGAAGCGTATTCAAGCTGCACGAGATAGACAGAAGAGCTACGCCGATAGGAGACGTAAGCCATTGGAATTTGAGGTTGGAGATAAGGTCATGCTAAAAGTGTCACCATGGAAAGGGGTGATACGTTTCGGCAAACGGGGGAAGCTGAACCCTCGCTATATTGGACCTTTCAAGATTCTTGCTAAAGTGGGAACGCTTGCTTATCGACTTGAACTCCCAGAGCAATTAAGCCGAGTTCATAGCACTTTTCATGTTTCCAATTTGAAGAAGTGTTTCGTAGACGAACCACTAGCTATTCCGTTGGATGAGATCCAGATTGATGACAAGCTTAATTTCATTGAAGAACCAGTTGAAATTATGGATCGAGAAGTTAAACGGCTAAAGCAAAGCCGCATTCCAATCGTGAAGGTCCGTTGGAATTCGAGACGAGGGCCCGAGTTTACTTGGGAGCGCGAGGACCAAATGAAGAAAAAGTACCCTCATCTTTTCGTTAACCCTTAGTCCACGTCTTAAGCTTTGAGGACAAAGCTTCTTTAACGGGGGAAGAATGTCACACCCCGAAAATTTTAGGTCAATATTTTAAACTTTTCCGACAATTATTTTTGACTTTTATCCATTACGTTTGAATCCAGCAGTTTACCGGGAAGTTAACCCGCGTAAATCTGAAAAAAGTCATCGGACGCGTTCTGACTTCGGATTTTGATTAGTTTAGATATTATATGAGTTATTTTATCTTTTCTAAGTGTTTCATAGTTTACGATCACTCCTGGTATTTATTTTTACGCTTTAACGTTTAAATTGCATTTTTCGCGTTTTTGACCTAACGGAACCCCAGAAACTCGAAATCTTTTCGTGTAAACTTTAGTTATCGTTCATCTCATGTTCCTAAGTAAAAAATTTGGTTCACCATCCCCTCTTTTTATATATTGGATTCCTAAACCAAACAAATGCACCATAAGCCTTAAAATTAAATCAAAGGAATCTTTCCTTGTCTTATTATGCATGTGTACATGTAAGTAGTGAAAATGACACATGAGAGGGTCTTTATCATGCACATATCCTCAAGTTAGACCAAGACAACTGATACTTACACACTTTGACCTCATTTGACCAAAATTCAAAATAAAGACCAAGTATAATGAACCAAGACTCAAAAAAAACCATGGTCCTTGTGGTTGGTTTTGGTCGAACAAGCCTACACACACACTTTTGGTATGTGTTGGTCACATGTGCACTCTTATACACTCCTCAAACCTAATTTTTCCCTATAAATACTAAGCATTTCACACTTTAGGGTTACATTCTTTCACATAGCCTCAACAAAATTTCTCTCTTCCCTTCCTTTTGCTCTCTAACCCACGGCCAACAAACACCCCTTATAGGGTTTTCATATCTTTGATTTCTAGCAAGATCCACTCATTTCAAGTTCATTTCTTAGAACATCTAAGGTGTTTTGAAGTATTGGTTCTTTGATTTAAGGGTTTTATTCAAGATCTACAAATTAGGGTTTGATTATTATTTGGGGGGTTTCAAGATCTAGGATTTTGGGTAATAGATCTTTTGTTGTTGCTTCTTTTTCTTTAATTCTTGTAAGTATCTAGAATCTTTCTTGTGGTTTCTTACATTCGTCTTATATGTTCAAAGATCCATACATCCATATGTTGTGTTTTAATTTTTGAAAGATTTTTAAAACAAGATTTCATAAATAATTATGTACCATTTATTTCACTAGTTAAATATTATGTTCTTGGTGAGATGAGAATGGGATGAGAGTTGCAGCCACAAAATGATAGGATTAGTTATGTTTTAAGTGTGGTTTTTGTTGTGGTTTAGTTGTGAATGATATTAGGCTAGAATTAGGCACTATTGAGCAAGTTTGGGATAGGATTTTTGGTAGCGTTTTCGACAAAAAGTCTATGCTGTCCCAAATTTGTATTTGAGTGTTTTTGGTCCGACCTGAAAAATGTTTTCATTATGCGAAAAAGTAGATTTTGAAAGCACGAATCGAGTAGATAGATTCTCATATATAGCACATTAAAATTGGATTATAAAACACCAGTTATACAAATGAAACTTGAAATATTTTTCGACAAAACCAAGTGAATAGTGTGTTGATGTGAATAGTAAAATGAGTTTTCGGACACTTTTGGACATTTTTAGACTTTCCTAAACACAGAAAAAAGCATATAGTAATCACATACCAATTTGATTAGGATCATTTAAGACCCGTTAACATTTTTAGAAAAGCGAGAAAGTTACGAAAAATAGTAAGTTTGTAAAATATAGCGAAACGAACATAAAAGTAAAGTAATTAGGCATAGTTACATGCGTTTATGAATTATGGAAACTTAACAAATATTAGGGGACGGTATTAACGTCCCGAAACTAAAAACTTTCCTAAAAAGAAACTTTCTAAAAATAGTATTTTTTTGTAAACCGCCAAAACTAACGAAATAAAAAAAAATAAAAAAAAAGAAAAACTATAATGAATTCAATTCATTATTTTTGTTAAACAAAACTAAAGCAAACACACAAGGATGTATTTTGATTGAAAAACATAATGTGCAATTCTTGGCATACTTTCTGTGTTTTCGAGACGCGTATATTATTCAAGGTCGCAGGCTAGATTCTATATCATCATTTAACTTGCGTGATTAATCGTTTTGCCTCATTTGCTAAGGTGAGTTCATAGCCCCATGTTTTACTACTTTTACTTTACTATTTTGGGGTGAGAAACATTGCTTGTTTTCAAACTATAGACACAGTTACTTTACGTTTCCTTTTCCTGATTACGTGTTGCCTAAGTAGCGAATAGACCACTAATGCATTAATAAACATGAACCGATTAATTGCTTAAGCCGACCTAACAGTTAAGTGAGCGCGAATGTTGTAAATAGATCTATTGGGAGTAATTATCCCTATCCGGGTAAGTAGCGCTTACTAGATTCGGAGGTCCCGAACAAACGGATATATACCATGTCGGAATGTCAATAGGTGATCTTGGTCAGATACCTTTAGGGCGTGGAAAATTCTATTTGGCATATAAAATGCTTCCTTTTTAAATTAAACTTCGGTGGTCACGAGCTTAGTGCAACAGTAAATACATTCTTTGTATGTGAATTAGTATCTGTAATAACTATCACGTGCATACTGTAGAACTTGTGGTCCACCTTTTAATATTATATACAAACCTATGAATTCACTCAACTTTATGTTGATCGTTTTAGTATGTTTTTCTCAAGTGCTTAGTTGTGGATGTCTTTGCTTGCTATTTGGTGTCGCTATGCATTGGGCCGATTTTCAAGAAATGCTATTATTTACTGTTTAAACATCGTTGTCAATTTCTAAAACTTTTATTTGCTTTCGCATATTTTCTTTAAACTTATGTCAAACTTTAACTATTTTAATTAATGCAACGATGTTGGATTTTCAAACGTACCCTTAGAGGTCGTTCTTTGTATATTGTGTGATGTGTTTTATGACGTCACACCCCCGGATACCTGTTTTCGACTAGGCCCCGTTTGGGGGTGTAACAATGACCCATTGGAATTTTGCTCTTAGACTCTGCAACAGCATATCGTTTGATTTCCCAGTCTTTTTGGATGCCAGGGCATAAACCTTCAGTCATTCACTGATACCCAACGACTTTAGTCTGAAGTTGGGATGAACAATCAGATTCAGAGGATTGTCGCCTTTGGTGATCTTCATAGTTGCCTCCTTGTTTGAATTGGCAACATAGCTGATCTTTGTGATTGACAGAGGATCAACTCTGAAAGAGATCGTTTTATTCGTATTCTTCTAATATCATTGGCTTTCTTTGCATCATTTCAGTCATTTCTAGCCAAAGCCTTCAGTGTTGCTGTGATGGAATATCTTCCTCAATTTCCTGCCAGAAATGGTATCCTTTTGGCGCTTTTTCAATCACTTATCCTCTTCAGTTCCATGAATTGATTATTGAATACTTCTTGGGATAGAGTTCCCTCTTGGGTAATGAAGGAATTTAACTTTAGCATTTTAGGGGTAAAACCTCCTTCTTCTTGATAAGTAACAAGTTCATTCACTTGTTCTTTCACAATGACAACTTCTTTGCCCTTGGCGGGATCTCTAGGAGGTGTAGGTTCTCTGGGAGGAGTTGGTGAGAACTTTGAGGAAGTTGTTCCAAACATCTGATCGGTGAATTCATGAAGAGACTTTTGTTGTTATTCAGGCTTTAAAAGATGCCATGGGACAAAGGTGTTTAGAGGGATTAGATTAGGGATGGGAGTCATGATTTTGAATCTTTTAGATAAGGGCTGCTTGTCAAAGTCGTCATCATCTAAATCATCCTTCATTGAGACAGTTCCTTCTGACTTCATTTCCTCTGGGTTATAAACAACCAGAGCTTTTTCTTCATTTGTTACAACTTGAGCTGATGATTGATCCCCCTAAACAATATCAACAGTGTTGACCCTTGAGATTTGCTCCCCTTAGTTTGATCAGGGTGTTGAGCATCTTTTTCTTCAGAAGGTTTGTTTTTCTCCCACCTCTCCCCCTCAGCATTAGCCTTTTTAAAGACTTCTGCTGCCTCTAGGAGGGAAACCATGTCCTTAAACATCACCCTGAGATCTTGAACATGTTGAGAGTTGGTAGCCACAGTGGATGTACAAAAAGAGAGCTTGTTTCGAACTTCTTTCATCTCTTTTCTGACCTTTAGTCTGATGGATTTCCTCATGTTCTTATAAAGGGATTTGCTCAGCTCTTTCTAAAGTAAAATAAATCTCTGACTCTCTAGTTTGTTGAAGGCATTAAACACTTTGTACATTGGTTTTAGAAGAAGGTTAGGAAGCTGATCTTGTAAGTTCTTCTGAACCTGTGCCTCAACATGAGGTAACTCCTTTGCAATGGATTCGAAAACAGAACTTTTGATGGAGTCCTTAAGTAACTGAGGAAGAGTATCTTTCAGAGCATCTGAGAGAAAACTAGGTAGCTGATCTTTGAGAGTGTTAGTGACAAGGGCTGGCAAGGATGACTTGATTTTAGCAGAGACTTGTTGAACAATAGAAGACTCCATATCCCCAAGTTTTAAATGAGGAGAGCTGACTTCATCACATATATGATCCATATGATCTAGAAGACTTAGACGTTCAGCGAAAGCATTATCATCTTGGAAAATGTGGTCAGATTTAGACACTTTATTTTTGTGAGTATCGTCATAGTCAACAATGTCAAATCCCGAGATAGATCTCAGGTCATCATCAGGCATTGATTGTAGGTCAGAGTCAGAGTCCTCATGAATATCAGCTGTTTCTTCATAGTCATGCATGGTCTGATCTTGCAGTTCAGAGATATGGCTGGTTAAGAAGGACTTTACAACCTTGATTTCTGACCCTGTGTCATAAGGACTTTCTGGAGTTTCTTGAAAAGCTTTGTTAAGTTTATCAGCTTCATCCAACAGCTGCTCAACTGTGGGAATCTCTAGAGATTGTTCCTCATCTACCTCCTCTATAGCCACAAACTCAGCATCCTTCTCCTGCTCAACATTTTGGTCTAGTACCTGCATAAACTTGTTAGATAAACATTGTGAATTTGTGATGAGGTTGAGGATCACCATTCGCTGCCCCTAAGAAGATTGGGTGTGATTATCCAGTCCCATTAAAAGTTTAAAACTTTTGGGACTCTTTTCAGTTGTGAATTTGTAATATAAGGAAGGATCGTCGGTCGCTGCCCCTTAGAAGATTGGGTGTGAGTATCCAGTCCCCTCTAAAGTCCTAAGACTTTGAGACTCTTTTCATTGTGAGTTTGTAATATAGGGAAGGATCATCAGTCGTTGCCCATAAGAAGAATGGGTGTGATTATCCAGTCCACTTTAAAGTCTGAGACTTTGGGACTCTTTTCATTGGTTAAGGGGACCTCTAAGTCTGAGTGAGTACAGTTCATATAGAGGTCAACTTTCATGCACGGATAGGTTAATCCAGCAAAGTCTAGAGTTTTCAAAGTCAACTATCAGACGTTTTCAGCCTTTCAGTATTATCCCCTGAGTGCAGACACATAGTGTACAGAAGATATGGGAATATAAGTTCTGACTCTGACTCTTTATTGGGTCGAGGGTAACCTTTAACTTCACCACTCTCTCCTAGAGAAGTTTGAGAGTGGTTGCTTGTAGTGCCCCTTATTTTTACAATACTGTTACCTTTTCGACTTCAACGGCTGAAGGTTGGTTTCCTTGCTCCTCTGCCAACTCGAAGGCTTCTAAACTCTTGGTGGCGTCAGTGGTGGCCACTGTGACTTCAACTTGTTGAGTCTCAGCGACTTGTTTCTTTGGAAGTATAACCCTGACCTTATATGGAGACTTTGGTTTGGAAGAAGGTGGGATTTTCTTCTTCTTTGTCTTCAGGTCAGTTGTTGCTTTGGACTGAGTGACAGGCTGTACAAAGGCCTTGGACAAGGACTTATCAGCTGTGTCATCAGCATTCACCTCTCCAGAGGGAGGGAGCAAAGACTGTTCAGGCTCTTCAGAAAGTTTAGCTACTTTTAACATGTGTGAAGTTAAAGTAACTTCAGATGCTAACGATTTTTGAAAAGAAGCAGCTGTAATGGGGTGGGGTTTTACAAGAGTGAGATCATTGCTGACATAATCTTTTCCAATAAAATTTTCAAAAATATGGATAAAAACCTTGTATAGCAAATATTCAGTTCCCTGTTCTTCTTCCCATTTTGAAGCTTATGAACCAAGTCTGAGAAAATAATCCCCCCAATGTCACTCTCCAATCCCTAGATAAGACAATATGCAATTGTCTGCCGATTAAGGTTCATTTGGTCATGTGATCCTTGCATCCCACCCAAACATTTGACAATATATTGCATGAATAGCTTCCAAATGGGTGAAAAATATTTCATCTTTAAGGGAGAGGAATTAACAAGGACAATGGATGAAAGGGTTGGTTTGTCCTTGACAAATAAACCCAAAGTCGCCAACCCTGCCCTTACGGTCTCCTTGGGAGGTAGAGGAACATCGTCCCTACAAATGGGTAGGCCAATGGCAGATATGAACTCATCTTGAGTAAAGGACAGAGGTTTATCCCACCATGAAAGTAAGAAGGTGATGGTCTTGGTCTCCTCTTCAACCTCTGATGTATACCAAAACTCCTTTAGGTATTCCACATACATTGCGATGGGTTGAAGGGTTAGGGTCCTATTGATGCAATAGTTTGAGAGAAAACTGAGCATGGGTCAAAATAACTCGTTTGAGTGCTCAAAAAGGGCAACAACGTTATTGAAACCAATTATACTATATGGTGCACCTAAAATTGACCTTTGATGATGGAATAAGTTGTTGTGATTGTTGTGATGATGTGGATTTTGATGCCATTTGATTTAAAACTTTGATTCAGCTTTGATGAAAGGGTGTAGTGAGGTGATTAAAATGGAGGGTTTAGGGTTTTGAGTGAGTAAAAATGATGTATGTAAATAAGGTGAACAATTTATACCATAAAGAATTTTTATAAGTTTAAAAATAAAATGGATTTGAAGTCCGCATTAAATTTGAGTGGCAAAACTGTCACAAAACGTGGGTCCCCATGACCCTTCGAATACTATAATTTCCATATTTTTTGAGAAAGTTGGTAAAACCTTTTGAGTGAATCTTGAATTAAATATTGAGAATGTTTGTCTTTCAACTTGCTAGTTACATTTAAGTTACCTTAAAACATTTAATATTCAAGTCAGAGATCACTTAAATCATTTTTCTTATCAGATGCCTATTTTTCAATATTGAGCATACCCAACTCATCTATCAATCTAGTAAAGCTAGGTTCAGCCAAAGGCTTGGTAAAAATATCAACTAATTGCAAATAAGTGGGTACAAAATGAAGCTCAATATCACCTTTTAAAATGTGGTCTCTGATGAAATGATACCTGATGTCAATATGTTTTGTCCTAGAATGCAACACTGGATTGTTTGATATGGCAATGACACTTGTATTATCATAAAATATGGGCACCTTATCATCGAGAACATCATAGTCAGCCAGCTGACTCTTGATCCAGAGGACTTGAGCACAACATCCAGCAGCAGCTACATACTCAGCTTCAGCTGATGACATAGCTACAGAGCTTTACTTCTTTGCACTCCAACATACTAACTTTCCTTCAAGTATCTGACAACCTCCTGAGGTACTCTTTCTATCCAGGTTACATCCATCGTAGTCTGAGTCAGAGTATGCTTTTAGATCAAAGCCTGATCCTTTTGGATACAAGAGGCCAAGATTTGGAGTTCCTTTGAGATACCTGAAAATTCTTTTTACAACAACAAGGTGGGATTCCTTGGGGTTAGTTTGGTACCTAGCACAAAGACATATGGAGAATTGGATATCAAGTCTGCTAGCTATGAGGTACATCAGTGACCCTATCATGCCTCTGAATAATGTCTCATTAACAGAGACCCCTGACTCATCAGGGCCCAAGTTGTTTGAGGGAAGCATAGGGCATTTCACTAAGGCACAGTCAGCTAGATCATACTTTTTGAGCAAATCCTTAACAATTTTTTCTTGACAAATAGAGATTCCTTTGAAATCTTGTTTTATTTGAAAACCCGGAAAATAAGTTAATTCACCCATCATACTTTTTGGTCATCGGCTTTCTAAATTGTTTACTTAATTTTGAACTAGTTGACCCAAAAATGATATCATCTACTTATATATGTACAATAATGACATCACTCTTAGTCTTATAAGTAAAAAGAGTGTTGTCAATGGTACCTCTGACAAACTTATGTTGAATAAGAAATTTTGAAAGAGTTTCATACCAGGCTTTAGGGGCTTGTTTTAGCCCATAAAGAGCTTTATCCAACTTACAAATATGATTAGGATATTCACTGCTTTCAAACCCATGAGGTTGTTGAACATACACCTCCTCTGAGATTTTCCCATTCAAGAATGCACTCTTTACATGCATCTGATACACCATAAAACCCATGTAGGCAGCATAAGCAAGAAATATCCTAGTGGCTTCCAGTCTTGCAATAAGTGCAAAGGTTTCTTCATAATCAATCCCCTCCTGCTGATTATAACCCTGAGCAACCAGCATTGCCTTGTTCTTAATAACTATCCCATTCTCATCCATCTTGTTTTTCCAGATCTATTTTGTCCCAATAATGGTTTTACCATGAGGTTTTGGAACCAATGTCCAGACTTTATTTCTTTCAAACTGATTTAGCTCTTCTTGCATAGCAATAATCCACCCTTATTCTTCTAGAGCTTCAATAAGCTTCTTGGGTTCCATTTTAGAGAGAAAGTTGACATAGAGACATTCAGAGGCTGAGGCAGCATCTGGGTCTCTGATCCTACTTCTGGTTGTGATACCAGCAAGAGGTTCTGTTAGAAATACGGAAAAGTATAGGTCACTTCCAATATAGGTAGTCATAGCTCGTAGTAATTAGTAATGTTATGTTAGTAAGCTAACCGGGCCAAAGGCCTATGGACAAGCCCACTAAGGGCCCATGGCCGGCCTTGGTATGACATATATAAACCCTCTCTACACATGGAGAGGGTGTTGGTTGTTCATTTCTCACATTACACTAAGCTAATATTATCCTTTTTATTTCTCTCTCTAAGTGTTCATCCAACCATCTCTTTCTCTCTCTAAAAACCCAAAGTGAATCCTATCATACATGTGTTAAAATATTCTACAAATGGTATCAAGAGCCATGGGGTGTTTGTGTAGGTTTTGTGTGCGTTTTGTCTACTCTTTTTACTAGTGTTTTTGCTTTGAATCCATTCAAAAAGTTTTCACTTTTTGAGGGTTTAAAAACCATAAAGCTTTTAACTTTCTTTCTTAGTTATCTTAGTATAGACTAGAAGTACAAGAAAATATTTCAAAAATCATAAAAAAAATATCATCTTTTTGAGTCTTTTTGGTTAAAAAGAGGGTTTTGTACCAAAAATCTTGATTTCAATTTTTTCGTGTCAAAAACAATAGTCTTAGATAGGTAAGAAGTACAAGAAAAATCGGGTAAAAACGTCAAAAAGTGAGTCTTTTTAAGATTTTTAGTTTTTGAGTTTCGTAGTGTTTTGGGCAATTTATACGTGTTACATAGGCGAATTATACGTAGTTCCTTGCTCAGGCGATTTATACGTTTGTTCCATAGGCGATTTATACGTATAGGTTGTGAAGGCGATTTATACAAGTCCCTTTAACACAGACGATTTATAAGTAACTTTGCATAGGCGATTTACACGTATTATTACTACAGGCGATTTATACAAGTCCCTTTACTACAGGCGATTTATACACACTCATTTGCAAGGGCGATTTATACGTGGTTTCTTTCCAAGGCCGAATTATACATATTCATTTCCTTATGGAGATTTATACATAATTTGCTTTAGGTTAATTATACGCTTTGCTTGGGTGATTAATACACTTTCATAAGGTGAATTATACGGTTGTTCTTTGATTTGTAAAATCCTGTAAATTTTCAATTTCCCGGTTTTATCAAGAATTGTAAAATCCCGTGTATTCCAAAAGACTCAACTTCATTAATCAAAACTCACTTTAACACAACAACCTCCAATCACTGTACGATCATTTTAATCTTATCACATTGAAATGGATTCAATTATTTCACTTAGACAAAAGAATACTCTTGCTGAGTACATGATACTCTTCGGTGCTGACAATCGTCCACCTATGTTTGACAAAGGCCTGTATGATTCTTGAAAAAGTCGAATGGATTTATACATGTAAAATAGAGAGCACGGAAGAATGATACTTGAATCAGTTGAACATGGTCCTCTCATTTGGCCTACGGTTGAAGAGAACGGTGTGATCAGAACAAAGAAATATGCTGAATTATCTGCTGCTGAGAAAATTCAAGCTGATTGTGATATGAAAGCTACCAATATCATTCTTCAAGGTCTTCCTGCTGATATCTATTCACTTGTGAATCATCACAGAGTTGCTAAAGATTTATGGGAGAGAGTTCATTAAGGAATAGAAGTTCATTACTGATGCAAGGTAACTCTTAGACAAAGCAAGAAATAGAATGTAAGCGGTATGATGCATTGATAAGTTTACTCACATCAGGGGAATCACTTACACGTATTACTTGATATTTACACAGCTGATTAACACTATGAACCAATTCTTACAAAATGAAAATGGAGCAATTTCAAGTTAATACTAAGTTCTTAAATAGTCTTCCACCTGAATGGAGTAAATTTGAAGAGCTGATGTCAACGTTGTTAAAGATTTGCATACCTCCAACTTTGATCAACTTCATGCATATCTTGAACAATTCGAACTCCATGCAAATGAAGTTCGTATTATGTGTGAACGCAATCAAGATCCACTTGCATTCATTGCAAATTAGCAGATGACACCACCTCACTTCAACACTTATCAGTCTTATCAGTCTTCTTACAACAATCCTCAACTTCAACAACAGTTTTCACCATCACAACATGGATCATTTCAACCCAATCAACATTACTCATCTCATTATCCATCACAAACTCAATTCAATCATTCATCCACTCTACCATCACATACATTTCAGTCTTAAATGAATCATCAAACCTCAACTGTTCCACAAGTTGCTTATCAATCACCTCAAGCTCCTATACAACTTATGATTGAGTCACTGTTTGTAGACTCAAGTTTTGTTGTTCCTGCATTTTCTCCTGGAGATGATCCAATTGCTTGTCTTAATAAAGCAATGGCTTTTCTAACCGCTGTAGCTTCTTCAAGGTTCCCTTCTACCAATAATCAACTCAGAACTTCCTCTAATCCAAGAAACCAAGCCACTATTCAAGACGGCAGGGTTACAGTGCAACAAGTTCAGGGGAGACAAGGGCAAAATTATTCTGGTACTACGTATAAGGGCAATGCTACAAGCTCAAGGGGAAATACTATAAGTGGACAGGCAAGAGTTGTTAAATGCTACAACTGCCAAGGTGAAGGACATATGGCGAAGCAATGCACTAAGCCAAAGCAACCAAGGAATGCTGCATGGTATAAAGAGAAAGCAATGTTACCAGAAGCTCAGGAAGCTGGACAAATATTGGATGAGGAGCAACTCGCATTTCTTGCAAATCCAAGAATTCCAGTTGATCAAGCTCATAAAATCATCCCTCATAATGCTGCTTTCCAGACTGAGGATCTCGATACTTATGATTCAGACTATGATGATCTCTCGACTGCACAAGCGGTTCTTATGGCCAACATTTCCAACTATGGTTCTGACATTATCTGAGAGGTACCTAATTCTGAAACCTATCTGAATGACATGGATAATCAAAGTGTGCATGCATTGTAGGATTTTGAACAATCACCAGTTATGGTTTTTACAGATAATGAGATATCTAGTGACAGCAATATCATTCCATATTCTCAATATTTGCAAGAAACACAACAGGCATCTGTTTAAGATACTAATTTGCAGGCACAACAAGATTCAATGATTTTATCTGTGATTGAACAAATGTCCGAACAAATGATTAATCATGTAAATAATTAAGAAAAAGGCTAATAAATAACAGAATAATGAAACAATAACCATTGAGCTTGAGAGATATAAGGAAAGGGTCAAAACTTTTGAACGTCTTAATATTGATTTAAGCTGTCGTGAAAAAATGATTGATTCTCAAATAGATGATATGATTAGAGAGAAACTTGCACTCAAAGAACAAGTTGACTCACTTGAGCAAAATCTTTCTAAACAAATCGAAGTAAAGGAATCTTGAATGTTTTTACATGAATGTTGACATGTTATGAAAAGGACAAGAATGAAAGAATGAAAGTATGAATATGGACTAACAATAAGTGAAATCCTTCAGAAACTCATCATCCATTTCGGAACGTCAAAACTAGAAATAGGAATACAAAGACGAGTTTTGTCAGCATCAAACTCACTCTATACTCTTACATTACGCAAAGATTTACATAAACTCAACGAAACGATCAATCAAACACGATTTTTAATGGGGTATTAACAATGTCATATATGTATATATCTTTAATTTACAAGATGTTAGGTTTTAGAATTCGTATCATGAGGAAAGCGCTAACTCAGCCCAAGCTAAAGACGATGCCTTGAGCTCTGACGCAACAGAGGTGTCGATTTTGCTTTCCAGGATTGCGCACAAATCTTGCATAGAGACTTGATCTCGAGGCCTCAGATGGATGCAAATTGAAACTACTTCGCATATCACCTTCAGGTCTTCTTCTCGGAAATGTTTCAGTGCAGGGTCGACAACAGAAGCCATCTCTTCCGGTTTATCAAGATAATCTCTAGCCTGCAAGCAAATTGAAAGATAACCCGTTAAGGAACATGAAATAATACGTTTCTTTTTAACTAAAGTTGTGACCTTTTCACTTTATGTATCAGTTTTACATGCAGAAGTTACAAAATACATCATCATTACAAGTTAATTTGTCATTGAAGGTTGATGAACGTCAATAAAGTTACGGTTTTTTTAGCTGAGTTGGTGTCTTTTTCGCTTGAAATACCACAATTTATGCACAATATCCAAACCTCGTCATGTTTGCAAGTCAGTTTCTTTATGCCAATGATCAAATTTAGAGACGCAAGTACAAAGTTGTTGAAAGAAAGCTAAATTTTAAGGCTTAATATAAGATTACCAAACTACTCCTAACATCAAATCAATGCTTATTTAAGCACAATTATTACTTATGAATCGCACATCCAAACACTATCCAACCGGGGTTGTATCTATTTTACTTGAGGTACCATTTTGCTAGTTATAATCTAACAACAAGAGCAACAACACATGCACAAAGTTAAGTACTAAATGCAAGAAGAGTTCTCAGTTCTTACCCAATCCACCAGGCAACCTTTGTCTTTGCATAGTGGCGGCCGTCCACTGATTATTTCTAACAGAAGAACACCAAACGCGTAAATGTTACCTTGGATATCCAAATGTCGTCCTTCCAATGAACTTGGAAGAACACAAAGAGCACCCTCACTGCTAATACAACGCGAGTTATTTTCTGATCTTGTAAGAATTGATTTCCAACTTTCAAAGTCAACGAGCTACAACAACAGGAAAACACAAGTCAATATCCTCTTACAATCCATTTGGCCCAAGTGTGTAATAATAAACTAATCCTCAAACTTTCTTCCATTTGTTTGTATCCTTAACTTTCCTGTCGCATAATTTTCGACTATTCATCCAGTGACACTTTTTTGTTTCATTTTACTATTTACCTTTCTAAATATAAGAAAACTGAATAATTTTAAATTTTTAATAATGACATCTGAAAAAAGAAGAGACAACTAAAAAATGCCAACTCAAAGAACATTTGACCGACCAACCTGGTTATAAGCAAAAACTTAAGGGACAAAAAAAGATGTGAAAAGAATGTTAAGGGTAAAAACAATAACATAAAAAGTTTAAGGGTAAACCGCCAAATAGATGAATGTTTGAGTATTAAACGATTCATAAGTATTAAACTTGATAACAATAGTATATACCTTAGGTGAAAAATCTTCTGTGAGGTATACCGCACTAGAATTCAACTCAGAAATAGTAAACGGTGGTTCAATTTCCGTATGCAGATACTTTAGACCTTTTGCAATGCCTATAACAATCTTCATTCTTCTAGTCCAGCTTAGTTGACACCCTTCTTCATCTAAAGTAAATTAAAAGGATAAAGCTTTAGCCAGATAACATTGCAAGTGGACAGAAGGGAGGTGAAGTCATGGAGAGTCGGACTTACAATGCAGGTGCTCGTATAACGTTCCGTTTGATGCATATTCAAAGACTAACATTCTTGTAAATGGAGCATTCTCTATACAATACCCCAACAGTTTCCCTGTGTTCTCATGATTTAACCTTGCTAAATCCGCCACCTGTATAAATTTGCAAAATTTTAGCCAAAAAACAATGAGCTAAGTAAAAGGTGGCAACTTTGATCAGTTCACCGAAAAATGGGTTTATCTGGGTTATAACTTATCTCCAACTTGTCAAATACTTTATTTTAGCAAAAAAAGAAACGGATCAAAAGCTGTTAAAAGTGCATTTTAATGGCTACAAACCTCCAAAATATTTGTAATCACATTAAATATATTAGAAATTTGTAAACCTTTCAATAGAAGTATTGACAAGTCTACCAGACCCAACCCCTACTTTGCCACCTCTAAAAAGATTTTCGAATCTTGTTATTTGAGGTACCTCTTTTTGATAATAGAGTTCAAGATAGCCACTCCAATGCTCTTCTTTAATGCAGAGTGAAATCACTGCGATTTCGGGCCCACCTTTCAGGTTTCCTTTGTAAACTAGACTATCCGATGAGGAACCAATAATGTTGCTAAAATCTTCACAGGCTACTTCCAGATCAGGTCGATTGTATCTCATCACATCCTTCAACATATTAGGATCTGCATACAAACACCAAAAGACATAAATAAGAAACATTTTATATTACTATGGTTATAGTTTTATCAAGGGAACGCCTTCCTTACCAGCATAGAATGCCATATGGTCTTTATCACTTGAAGATTTCTTCCACGGGATAATAATAGAAGACTTGTTTTTGCATCTGTGAGCAGTTGTGAGGATGGCGATGAGAAAGAGAGCACCAACCATTACTCCGGTTGTTACTTCTAAAGCTAAAAGCCATGCTGGTTTTGAAGTAGAAGACTGCTGATTGTGTCCATTTGTAGTAGGATGGCGCTTCGTCTCTCCGGTTTTAGGTTTAGCTGGTGGAGAACCAGCTGTACACAGAAAAAGTAATATTACCGAACTATTCCTAACTTTGGACCAGAACATGCAATACCATAACATAATATTCGAACGGACAGTAACAAAATATTTCTATTTTTTTCTACACTTCCCAATCCTGAGAATGTGCAAGAAAAGAATTCTTGGCTTATTATTAAAGGCCAAGATACTAGAATTTGGAGAAATCCGAAGGAGTAAATGAAAAAAAAATGAATTTTGAGAAGAAATGTGCATTTACCCCCTAATGTTAACAAAATTTATCAGTCTTCCGATTCTTTAAATAGCAATAATCAATTCAATGACGCGCATCCAAACATACCCTTCGAAACATAAATTACAGACTTGCAAGAAACTAAATATACTATAATTCATTCATCAAACAAATAAAAAACATACCACATTGTTCGGGCGTCCGTTGCTTGATATCTTTTATTGGTAGGCAGTTCCCTTGAAAGCTCTTCCTGCACAGATAAATATAAGAATGAGCAACGACAGATAGAGGCATGCAATGGAGTTAATCCACATAGAATGGATGGTTTTTTATATACCTAGGGAGGTAGCCCAAGCATTTAGGTATGCTTCCAACAAGGAAGTTGTATGAGAAATCTGCCACTTTCAAGGAAGCCGAACGACAAAATCCCAATCTTGTCGCATTTGCAGCAAACCTAAACCAGCACAAGCGTCATATCAAATGTATATACTGGAATGGCTAATGAAAGCAACACTCCAGAAACTTGTGGTTAATTGAGTTTACTAATTGTAAATTCTAAATACAGCTTAAAGATTAGAGGTAGGTGGCAAGTCAGTGAGGCAGGTTGGGTAACGGGTAATTTGCGTTCGGGTCGAGTTGACCCTCAATACTGTTAGACCAAATCTTTGTAATTAATTAGCATCTTTAAAACTTTATTAGAAACACTATATTACTCGTATTACCATAAGAAAATAGCTTTTTCAGTAAAAGAATTTAGCAGGTCGCATGCTTAAGCAATACACGTAGGGCACGTTTCAACGTGTTCGATTTATTTCCGAAGTATATAGCTATTTTTAATGAGCTTAAATGACCCGTTACAAATCAATTAATTAGTAAACATTTTTTCTGGTTGGATTATTTCTTATAAAGTTCCAAGGACTTATCAAGGTTTCTAGAAAATGTCAAAATGATTACATACTAATTTTACAGTTGGGTATGGCATTTTAGTATCTTACCAATGGTCATGTATAACAATTAGAAAAGGAAATTTCCAAATAAGGAAATCAGCGCTAAAATGGATCGGGAAGTATGGCATCGTCAAGGCACCAATAGAAAGAAATTATCTACTTACATTCCTTGAGTGTTGGAAACAAGACCAGTAGCATTGGCACCTGGAACACCTCCACACAACTTATTTCTGTCCAACCGAAGCTCTTGAAGGTTCTTAAGGTTACCAAGCTCCGAAGGCAGTTGACCAGTCAACCCATTCGACTGCAGGTTTCTGAATCAATAGAAATGAGCTTCACATGTAAGAGAAATTCTCAAAATAATAAGAAAAAAACTATTGTTCGCAATAATGATATAAACTTACATTATAACGATGCTAACCAAATTTCCAATTTCATGAGGAATCGGTCCAGAGATCTGGTTCATCCCCAAATCTAGAATTTTCAGGTTCTTTAGCAATCCAATTTCTTTTGGTATTGAACCAATGAGTTTGTTGCCACGTAAAATCCTGCAAAGTTTAATCATATGTAAATACAGTTTTGCTTTTTATGATGTTCTTAGAGGTAACATAAGATGGTGAAAGGAGACATACAGTTCTTGTAAGGAAGCAAGCTCAAAAAGTTCACGAGCAATGAACCCTGTTATAGATGAGCCAGAAATGTTCCTGGAGAAAGAAATTTTATGACCCTATTAGATTTGTTACATAAATCATAGCTAGCCATACAATTTAAAGTACCAACTTCTAATTTCTAATTACGATCATTTTGCACTAATGTTTGTTCCACAATAAGAAATGCATGGTCCCAAAACGGCATATTGTTCCAAATGAATGAATAACAACAAATTTGGTGAGGAGTAATTAATAGTCCACTAACAGAATATGGTCGATGGTCGGTCCACTAACGGTGAGGATGTTAATATTAGATCTTCCACAACTAAACTCCAAATTTACATAATCAGTTGCTCTAAAATAACGATCTTATTTAGTTAAAAAAGTTAGACGAGTCTCCCACGTTTTTGACACTCATTGTGGATAATCATATTTTTGCATACTTCCTAATTTCCACGCATACTCCAACTCCCAAATATATTTCTCGAAGTTACCCTTTTTTGGAAAATTTCATTTAATTACGTAGTCGTTCATCGTACCACTCTCATGAATTTGGCAATAATATTTCATAAAAATGTCATTATCCAACAGTCAAACAATTACATAGAGACCAAGTCAAACTCATGAAATGAGACAACTACCTCTTGTTTACACTCACAAATGGTTATTTAACTGGACTAAAAAATGTAAAGGAGACAATTACATCATAACACAGAAAAGTCAAAGAGACAATTACTTACAGTTTCGTCACTTGATCCCCCGAACAAGAAACGCCAACCCAGTTACATGGATCTGAATC
The DNA here is from genome assembly GCA_026074375.1 of Tanacetum coccineum. Lineage (NCBI taxonomy): Eukaryota > Viridiplantae > Streptophyta > Magnoliopsida > Asterales > Asteraceae > Tanacetum > Tanacetum coccineum. The sequence continues at coordinate 14,461 of BQNB010022698.1, read as the reverse complement.
TAAAGCATTCCAACTTGATAAAACCAATAACGGATCATCAAATATTCCTTCTTTGAACATCGAAAGAGCATGAACTGCAAAATTCAAGAAAATTTACCAAACCATAAATCATTATTTAAACAACTTACTCACTACATTGCTATCTTCAATACCATTATAAAGCCATGAAACAAGAAATAACAAAGATCTTCCTTTAATCAAACTATTCACTACATTACTGTAACTATGATAAAGCCTCAAAATGATCATCATATTATTAATTCAAGTTAAAGTAGTTCAAGATCTTACAAACTCACAAAATTTAACTCAAATAAGTCACTACATTACTAAATATTATCATAATTCAAGATTTAAAAGACCAAAAATTAATCACATTTTATAGTCACTTCATATCTAAAGATCTTTTATTAATCAAATAACTCACTACATTACTAACACCAACTGAAATAATCATACTTTTAGCAATTTAGTACTTAAAACACTTCAAGATCTATAAAAATGACATAATAAACATACCTTCAATTGGTTGATTAGCATCACAAGTAGCAATAAAGATTCCCAAACTAACCAACAACACTTTAAACCCAATAAAACCCATTAATCCCTTCATCTTTCTACACTCTAAAACACTAAAAAAAAAACTAAAAAACCATCAAATGAAGTTTTATAAAGATTTTGAAGAAGAGCAAAATGTGGGTCAAGATGGAATCTTTTTAAAGCAATATTAAAAGGGTATTAATAATTTGGAATGTTAAAAGAAACCCAGAAATTAAAAGATGTAAAGATCAAAGTTGGTGAAGTTATAAAGATTTAAGCAAAACCCAATTCAAGAATTAACTTGGATTCAAAGACAGGTTTGGTTTGGTTTAGTTTAGATAGTGGCAGACTGGCTTGGAGTACTTGTGTTTTTTTATTTTTTATTTTAATTTGGAAAAATATAAAAAAGAAAGAATCGCAGAGTAGCAAAAATGAAATGGAACATGGAAAATGCAGAAAAAGGAATTTTGTAAAGTGGGAATGTTTTGTTTCTCATGTTTAATTCAAAGGAAAAGTGTATTAAAGTTTGCATTAAATCATTTTCGGTGGGTTTACTTTTTTGACTAAAGTTCTCTAGAATAATATTGTGGCTCTTTCTATATTTGTGTGCTTTTTTTTTACATAACTAAATGGTTTTTGTTTACGAAACTTGCTTCAAAAATGTTTTTTTTTTACTAGTTAACGAATTTATTTGTAACAGAAGATACATTTTAACTCTTAGGTATCCAAGTATCATTCTCCGAAAGGTATAAGTCGGCTGGAAACTCTCACCTCGTGTATTAGTTTTAAGTGCCGATTGACTTTTCTTTAATGATCTAGCCTCGCACATGATTCAGTGACTTTTTAAGCAGGAGTTGGGATTGAACATATGTCGTATCTCTCTAAAAGCTCTCGTTGACAAGTTAACTGTATGTTTGCGGTAAAAAGCGATACCATTTAAGCGATGCACCAATGGTAGGTTATGAAATATCATTATATGAAGTATTGCTGGGTACTTTTTTTTATCACCTTTAAAAAATGTTATAATTAATGAAGTATAAGGACTAGTTATGCTATACTTAGAAAGTGTAAGGTTATAAATGTAAATGTTTTGTATTTCGGTTATTTTTTGGTACGAGTATCTTTAAATACTCTTTCCCTCTTTCATTTGAAACTAACAATTTTTAATAAAATCAGTATTACTTCTGCAATTCTATATGGTATCAGAGCCTTGAGCTCGTTATCAACCCCTAATTTCTAACTAAAATCCTCAAATTCATCCCAATTTCACTTCAAAACTTAAATAATTGAATCGGTCTTAATGTTCTTGATTCAATTTGTATTAACTTTTGTTTCTTGATTGATTTTGATGATGAATTAAGTCATTTTCATAGTAAATTCGGTCAAATTGTAAGTTCTTGAGTAATCTTGATTGCTGACGTCATCAATGGCGATTCCACAACAAACACCGGTTACTCATAATCAAAATGTTGTAAATCCAGTTAACGATCCACTTTATATTGCTAGTTTTGATCATCCAATCATGGTGTTAACAAACACACCATTTAATTGCAGTACTTTCATGGTTGTAGTAGAAATGTTAAGATGGCTTTAGGTGCAAAATTAAAGCTAGGATCCATTGATTTTTCTCGTAATAAGCTTGGTTTAGATGATGTGGATTGCAAAGATGGATAAGGTGTGACTATATGGTAACTTGTTGGATTCTTAATTCAATGGTAATTGAATTGTCAGATGTATTTCTTTATGCAAAACCAGCCTGTGAATTGTGGAAAGAAATTTCAAAAAGAAATTGACAGAGTAATGGTCCATTGATTTACCAATTAGAAAGAGAATTAAGCCAGATAACTCAAGGTAATCTCACAATTGCTTCATTCTTTAACAAACTTAAAAAATGTTGGGAATTGGGATGAATTGCAGAATCTTAATGGTCTCCCTACTTGTAACCGTGGAAAGATGAGAGAATGTACTTGTGTTGTAATTGAAAAGTTTGTTGAAAGATATAGTAATTCAAAACTTTTTCTGTTTTTGATGAAGTTTGATGGGTATGAGTCTGTGAGAAGTCAGATTTTGGCTATGGATCAATTACCCAGTGTTAACAAGGCTTATTACATTGTTCAGCAAATTGAAAAGCAAAAACAAGTCACTAATCACACCTTTGAACCAATTGCTTTCTTTGCTAATATGAATAACAAAGGTGTTAATGCTGGGAAAAAGATAATAAGAACACCAAAAGTGATATGAGGAATGAAGTGAGGAGGATCTGTACTAATTGTAATCAAGAAGGTTATAATGTGGATCAGTGTTTTGAGAAGATTGGATATCCAGACTAGTACAAAGGGAAAAAGGCTAAAAGGAACACAAAACTTGTTGCTTATGTGAACTCTGGTTTTGATGAACATTTCCATGGGGAAAATCCTTTGATATGAGAAGTGAGAATGAAGTTTGATTTGGACATAATGGAGGAGTAGATCAAAAAGTGGTTGTTGTTGTTTGTCAAGAAATGATAAAAATGTTTAAGGGAAAAGGTGTAATGGAAGACAAGAATTATGCAAGCACTTCTCATGCAGGTATCATGTGTCTTTTCACTGAATCCTTTTCCTTATTTTGTCACCCACATATGAACATTAAGGAATATTAGGTAAATGATACATGGGCCTCTGATCATATGTCACGAAACTTAAAATTGTTCATTTTAACCAGAACTCTCAAAAATCCGATCATTGTTCATTTACCAGATGAGTCTTTTAAAATAGTCACTATTGTTGGTGAAGTACAATTAATACCTCATTTGATCCTTACAGATGTATTTTATGTTATTGAATTTTAACTGAATTTGCTCTTAGTTGAAAAGTTAATCCAAACAAACAATCTTAGTGCTCATTTTTATCCCAGTGATTTCATGTTTCAGGACCCTTCAACTAAAGAGATTATGGTTGTCGGTAAAGGTTCAAGATGCTTGCACATCTGCAAACCAACTACTGATTTAGCTTCATTCTTTGCTAGTGTTTTCGAATTTTCAAAATCAAACAAGTAGTTTTCTTCTACTGTTTATTCTAATAAATCTGCTTATAGCAATTCTGTGTACAAACAATCTGTTGAAGTACATAATTTTCATGCTAGACTGGGTCATAGCTCTGTATCAAAGTTGATTCATATTCCTGTTTGTAATTTAATGGATTTGTCTAAATTTTCTTGTGAATGTTGTCCAAAATCCATATATTACCCTTTCAATTGAGTCATTATATGTCTGCAATTGCTTTTGAATTTTGGACTTATGGGTCCTTATAAGCAACCAACTCTAAATGGAGCCCACTATTTCTTCACCATTGTGGATGATCACACAAGAGCTACATGAACTTATTTGATTCACGTTAAGAGTCAAATTCCTACAGTCATAGCTTCTTTTTTGGCCTATGTGAAAACTCATTTTCAAGCTAAGCCTAAGTTCATTAGGTCTGATAATGGAACTGAGATAGTTAATAATGAGCGTAAGGCTTTAGTTCAGCTTAAAGGAATAATGCATTGGAAGTCTATGGCTTACACTCCACAACAAAATAGGATGGTAGAGTGAAAACACATGCATTTGTTAGAAACTGCGGGATCAATTAGATTTCATGCTAATTTGCCTATTAAGTTTTGGGTGACTATGTTTTAGCAGCTGCATATCTCATCAACAAAATGGCTATGAAAAAGCTAAAATGGAAGTCTCCTTATGAGGTTCCTCACAATAAAGCACCAACTTATGATCATCTCATGATTATAGGGTGTTTATGTTATGCAACTGTTACAAAGCCTCATAAAGATAAGTTTGATGATAGGGGAGTCAAATGTGTTTTATTAGGTTATAAGCTATACAACCTGAGCACTGAAGAGGTATTTTTAAGTAAGGATGTTATTTTTTATGAGAATGTCTTTCCTTTTAAGGAAGTTACTCCTGCACACCCTATTGTTACCCATGGTATGCCCACATTTGCTGATTTTCCATTTGATGATGAGTTATCTCCTTTACCAAACACCCCTTTACCACCAGAATCAAATACACATAATCCTACAACACACATTCCACCAGCTTCAAATACACTTGAACCTACAACACATATTCCACCAGATCAAAACGTACCTACCCAAATACCCTCAGCTGCTAAACAGTTTTCACAAACCAATGCTACTGCACAAAACATGAAATCTACTAGACAGTCTGCTAGACCTAGTTGGCTTAAGTATTTTGTTACCCCCCATGCTCATGGAGCTAATGTAGTGTCTACTACTCAATATCCTTTGTTTGGCCCTTCTAATTTTAAAAGAATTCATCAAAGTCACATAGCATTTTTAGCAAATACATTTGCTGCTAGTGACCCAACAAGTTTTAATCAAGCAAGTGCAGATGTTGGTTGGTTTGAGGCAATGGACAAGGAATTGGCACATCTGTAATCAAACAAAACATGGACTCTAACATCCTTATCTTCTGGTCATAAACCCATTACTTCCAAATGGGTTTATAAAACAAAATATAATTCTGATGGGCCAGTTGAAAGGAAGAAAGCAAGGTTAGTGGTCAGAGGTTTTAATCAACAAAAAGGGTTGGATTATAAACGTACTTTTTCCCCAGTTACTAAATTAGCCACGGTCAAAGTCTTAATTGCCTTAGCCACAGCTAAACAATGGTCTTTACACCTGCTAGATGTAAACAATACCTTTCTTTATGGTTTCATAGATGAAGAAATTTATATGTTGCCACTACAAGGGTATGGCAAAGTTGGTAAAGGTCAAGTCTGCAAATTGAATAGGTCATTGTATGGACTTAAGCAAGCCTCTAGACAGTGGAACCATGCGCTTACTAAGTTTTTAACTATTATGAGATATGTGCAGTCTAAGCATGACTATTCTTTATTTGTCAAAAAGGATCAAGGCATATTCACTACAGCTTTGGTCTATGTTGATGATGTTTTGATCACTGGAAATTCAGAATCAGAAATAGTCAGTCTCAAACAAGAAGTTCACCATCAAGGATTTGGGATTAGCAAAATATTTTTTGGGTATTGAGTTGTGTTGCGCACCAACTGGTCCTCACCTGAATAAAAGAAAGTACATTGTTGATTTGCTATATGATATTGGTCTTGCAGCTGCTAAACCAACTTCTTTTCCATAACCTACTGACTTGAAGTTATCTTTGGAAAAAGGAACCCCATTAAGTGACCCTGGTTCTTATAGAAGGTTGCTCGGTAGATTACTTTACTTAACCATGACTAGACCTAACATTTCCTCTACAGTACAACACCTAAGTCAATTTGTTTCAGCTCCTAAGGATGTCCATATGCATGTTGTTATGCATTTACTCAGATACTTGAAGGAGACAATGTCAAAAGGGCTTTTATATCCTGTTCAACCTCACTTAAAGATTACTTGCTTTACTGATGCAGACTGGGCATCTTGTCTTATGGCAAGAAGATCCCTAACTAGGTATTGTATTTTTCTTGGTCACTCTTTGATATCATAAAAAACCAAAAAGCAACCCACAGTTAGCAGATCTTCCACAGAGGTAGAGTATAGAGCAATGACAACAACAACATGTGAGCTACTTTAGTTAAGTTACCTTTTACAAGATCTGCAAATCAAGGTCAAATTACCAGTTACACTTTTCTGTGATAACAAAGCTACACAACAGACAACTGCAAATCCATGTTTCCATGACAGAACTAAGCACTTGAAAATTGATTGCCATTTCACAAGGGATAAAGTACAAGATGATTTTTTGCAAATTGCCGATATTCCTTCTCACTTACAACTTGCAGATATCATGACTAAAGCATTAGGAAATATTCAGCATTTATTTCTTATAGACAAGTTGGGAATCTCATATGTTCCAACTTGAGGGGAGGCTAATGAAGTATAGAGACTAGTTCTGCTTTACTTAGAAAGTGTAGGGTTGTAAATGTAAATGTTTTGTATTTCGGTTATTTTATGTTACAAGTATCTTTAAATACTCTTTCCCGCTTTCATTTGAATCTAACAATTTATTATAAAATCAGCATTGTTTCCGCAATTCTATAATAATGCACACAGGGGCAGATGGATGTACTAGATACCGGGGGTAGTGCCCTCAACACCATTTCCAAAAACTCCAATATTCAATGTAAAATTTGTGATATTTAGACCTTTTGTGAAATGGGCCCTCATGCTATATTTGAGATTGCCCTACATGGCTTCACAAATTACTTGATACAACATGGAAAGTCTTCTAAATTTTACATTAAAAGATGCTTATATTATGAAAACAACTATGCTCATAACTTTCATGTAGATCTCTCTCTCTCTTCTAAATTTTGCAAGTATCGTTATTTATTTGCTACCACTCTACTATGACATGGTGAAGTTGACTTGTTTTTTTAATGAAACCCGACCCGATTTCGAATTACACAAAAAAGAAAAATGACACTTCTTACAATTCCTACAATCTACGAGACTACGACCCATAATTTTATTTACGGGCAATTGACTCTCTAAAGTTTGTTCTTAACCCGACCCGACCTGAAGCGTTATGGGGTACGCTAAAGAACATATTTCAGCATATTACTTGGCAAAACGTATTGCTTTTCGCCCCCGATACTTGTATTTCCTGGCTCCGCCACTGAATGCACACATGTTGACGACGTATGACATTATAACATGCATATAAACAAAACCACTTGAGTGTCGCGTGTGACACAAACACAATATGTTTCAGGTCACAGAGTTCACTTAACAAAAGTTTTTATTTTTCAAATTTATGCAACTCCTAATAATAATTTGATTGCTACTTCCTCTTCTTACGATGTCACTTTAGTTTTGCAAAAAAAAATGCAACCCGTTCAAAGACATTTTAGTCGTATTATTTGATATTATTTGTATTAGGCTCAAGCCTGAGTTATAGATTATTCCTTATAGACTATTTATGTACCGAACCTTTGATATTGGGAATAATTGAAATCAGATTTTGAATTCAAACATTCTGCCAACCAAACACATTATGGAATTGGAATCAGATTTCAATTCCATCAGAATCCTGAAGATTCCGCGAACCAAACGCACCCTAAAAGATGCTTATATTATGAAAACAACTGTGCTCATAACTTTCATGTAGATCTCTCTCTTCTAAATTTTGCAAGTATCGTTATTTATTTGCTACCACTCTACTATGGCATGGTGAAGTTGACTTGTTTTTTTTAATGAAACCCCTGATTTCGAATTACACAGAAAAAAAAAATGACACTTCTTACAATTCCTACAATCTACGAGACTACGACCCATAATTTTATTTACGGGCAATTGGCTCTCTAAAGTTTGTTCTTAACCCGACCCAACCCGAACCGTTATGGGGTACGCTAAAGAACATATTTCAGCATATTACTTGGCAAAACGTATTGCTTTTCGCCCCCGATACTTGTATTTTCTGGCTCCGACACTGAATGCACACATGTTGGCGACGTATGACATTATGACATGCATATAAACAAAACCACTTGAGCGTCGCGTGTGACACAAACACAATATGTTTCAGGTCACAAAGTTCACTTAACAAAAGTTTTAATTTTTCAAATTTATGCAACTCCTAATAATAATTTGATTGTTGCTTTCTGTTCTTACGATGTAACTTTAGTTTTGCAAAAAAAAATGCAACACGTTCAAAGACATTTTAGTCGTATTCTATTTTAGACTTTATTTTCTTGTTTGGAACGATTGTGAATATTAAAAAAATAGACTCTACATTTAAAAAGGGCGCTGATATCCATTATAGTGGAGGGGTTGATTATGATACATTCGCAAAGAACTTCGGTAATACTCCGCATATTAAATATCAAAACTCCGAGTTGCGATCAGTGTTTTGAAACCCGGTTCGACCCGGCCGGGTCAACCGGTTGAACCGGTTCCGGTAAAAAAAACGGGTCATATTAAACCGGGTTTTATATTTTTGAAACCCGGTTAGACCCGCCGGGTTTTGAGTGACCCGGGTCAACCCGGTTCACGAGACCCGGTCGGGTTTCAGTTTTTTCGTGTTTTTTCTAAATAAAGCATGTTTATTGTATATATTTGCGACGTCATTTTATTTTTACATGTTATATTTGTTAATAAATAGTTTTTATGCTTAATATATGAAATATTTCATGATTTATATACTTACTTTTTTGTAATCTTTGCAAATATTTTTTATTTTTTTGTTTTGGAAGACCGGGTTGACCCGGCGGTCTAACCCGTTGAACTGGTAACCCGGTGACCCGGTGAGTGGACCGGGTCGATTAAAAACCCGGTTTTCAGAACATTGCAAATAATATCAAATAATACGACTAAAATGTGTATATCAACACTTCGAAGGCTCATAAGTTCTCATGTAGACATGATGTAAGGTAAATGTTTGTTATATAGCCTAAACCGATATTTAGTGATACAAAACATAGTCTTAATTATTTCTTAATTCTCAAAAGATTCAACTATACTAAAAAATCAAGAGCTTAAACTATTACGAGTACAAAAATTGAAAGTTTTAAATTTTAAATTATCTATACTACGTATAAAGCAAAAAAGACTCTATTTCTTTATTTAATAGCTCAAATTTTTTAAGTAATACAACATAGAAAGCATGTTGTACAATACTTCTAATGCATAATGAAAACTTAATTTTAAATATTACAAGTTTTAAAGCTTTGTTTACAACTATTAAATGCACTCATACATTAATTCAACTCATAAAATTAATGCTAATATTAAAAATACCCCTACTCTAAGGCCGTCTTTGAGGGTGTGCAGGGTAGGCGACCGCACAGGGCCTCAAAATTTCAAAGGCCTTAAAATTTGTCACCCTAATAATATGTTAAATGTTTAGATAACTAATTTGCGTTATATCTTATAAACAATGTCATTTTATATATAAAAATTCTTCTCGAAAGGTCGTATTATTTAATTTCGCTCAGGGCCCTCAAAAATTTCAGAAATTTTGAGACGGGTCTGCCCTACTCAAACGTATAATTAATATAACATATGATACAAACTAAGCAAGTTACTAATTTGATCATTTTAATTATAACCCAAACAAATAAAAAAATGCATTTTTGAACACATATTTATAAAGCTTAGTTTTATATAAATCAAAATAGTCATACCGAACAACATAAAAACATTCACAGTAAAATATATAATATCACAATTGTATAGTGAAAAACATTAACATTGGTTAAAGAGTTAAACATGTGACATCAAATTATTAATATCTATAAATTTATTGTCCACAAAAAATTAGTAATTAAAAAAAACAACGTTTGTCGATTTTTTTTTATTTTAGGGTACTCGCCACCGTAACGCGCGGATACCCTGCTAGCTGTTTGTAGAGAAAATACTTTGGGGTGGGGTTTGGAGTGCCGTAACAGGTTTTTAACCTTACTTGCTTATCGTTGCACATTGATTATTGTATAATCATTATTGCAAAATAATAAATTAATGTATAAAATAATCACAAGTATATGTTACGAAAATAATTAAGAAAATTAAATATTTAACTGGTCTTTCATCAATATATGTATCTGAAAAAAATTGAACCACATAGATTTAGTACCAAAACCACTCATTAAAGGTTTCATCATTGCTACAGAGCTTAAGTTTGTGAAGCCTTCAATGATTACTTGATCAAATTGTCAAAGGGTTGGTTCAATGAATTCAAATGATCTTATAAATTAATTTTCTAAGCCACTTGATATTGCAAACGTTGATAATAATGATTGACTGCAAGTGAGCGTGGTTTTATCTTTAAGTTCAAACACATGACCAAATGTTCGTAGTAAGACGACCGCAATTAAAAAAACACACACACACAAATAAATAAATAAATAAATAACTCATGCACACAAACACTTTTAATTTTCTAGTCGGTCAGGCGACCATTCAATTCATTTCTTTTGAAATGAGACGCAATCCGACTCGGTCTCCGTAGGGGGGGACGCGGTTGACAATGAGAGACCAACCGAACATTCTGTCGCCATTACGATCGGTCTTATACCAATACAACTATACAAGCATCCAAACGTGACAAGAGCGTTTCCAATGCGCGCTAACATGAGACTTAACTCATTCTCAACCTAAATCTGATGCTAAAAACATATTATTAAGTTATTTTTAATATATACTCATTCACACATTATTAAATTTCAATAGTGACTCCAATAACTCTTTATCAGGTTTGGATGCTGATACAATTTTGATTGTAGATTTATAAGTTCAGATTAGCTAAAAATAATATTTCTGGTTGACAATCTGAACTCCACAAAATTTACTAGGCTCAGTTCAGATGGGCCCCAAGTGTTTTTGTACATTAATGGGTTGGACCCAAAATAAAAACCAACACTACAATAAATATGTCATAATTCATATGAAGCCAAAAATAACCCAAAAACAAATAATGTAAAAAGCCTTTATTAACACTATCAAAACAAATAATATTCTGGCTTGGAAAGTTAAATCTAATGCTCTTCCTACTCGTTTTAACATATCTCGTCGCGGCATGGATATTGATTCTATTGATTGTCCCATTTGTAAAATGGGTGTCGAAACGACAAGTCATGTGTTCTTTCAATGCAATGTGGTTAGACAGGTTATGAGAAAGATTTCTTCATGGTGGAATGTGGAGTATATGGAGGTTAATTCATATGAGGAGTGGCTGTTTCTTGGCTCGGTGGTCTCACCCGGACTTCGATCTAAACATCAAAGTTTTATCGATGGGGTTATTACGGCGTGTGGTGGGTTATGTGGAATTTTCGGAATAAGATTATATTTGATTCGTAGATTACAGAAAAAGGTCTTGATCTTTTGATATTTTGTCTATAGCTCATTTTTATTGGTTTTAAATATGATGTAAAGTCTCGATCAAATGGGACGATTGGCTGTAAAAACACTCTTATAATTGTTTGTGTTGATTAGCTCCTTTGCTAGTGGTTAATAAAATTGCCGTCAAAAAAAAAAAAACTATAAATTGGACCTAAAAACACATTTGAGAATGAAATCTAAGAAAGAGTTGAGATCCCAAGAAACAACGGCAAAAAAAAAAACAAATGGGTTAATCCTAACACTCATTTTTTAATCATCCACGTTCACTCCTTTTTCTTCAAAATCAAATATCTATCAAACGATAATCGTTAAACGAATAAAAATACACATCGCGACGAGTATTTTTTTATCTTTTCTATATGAGGGGCACTTTATATATTCTTTCGTCCGAACTTTTTTCGAATTTTTTTTGTTCAATCACGTCAAGAAAAAATATCATGGGATTTTTGATAAATCACATGAGATTGTGATACAAATCGCTGTGATTTTCTCAGACGTGATTGAAAAAAAAACGAAAAAAAGTTGTTTCGAAAGTATTCGCTACGTGTAATTTTTTATCTTTCTATAGAGGGGACTTTATATTTATTTTTGACGACTCTTTTTCGATTTTTTTTTTCAATCAAAGTCTGAAAAAATCACATGGGATTTGTATCACAAAATCCACTTGTGATTTATGAAATCAAAATGAGATGGGTGATAAATTTCGCATGTGATTTTTTCTGTAGTGATTTTTATCTTGATGTGATTTTTCGACGGAACTTTTTTTCAGAATTATTTTTTTCAATCTCGTTTAAAAAATCACAAGAGATTTGTATCCAAACACTTGATGATTTTGGTTAAAATCATCTGAGTTTGTGATACAGAAATTCCTGTGATTTTTAGACGTGATGAAAATTCGTCGAAAAGTATCACAACCTATTTTCTTAAACTCAAATATCTTGCTAACGATTAATCGTTAAACGAAAAAATATCACCCATAGCGACGAGTATCTTTTTTATCTTTTCTATAGAGGGGCACTCTATATATACTTTAGAACGAACTTTCTGTCGATTCTTTTTTTTCAAATCAGTAAGAACAAATATCTCATGGGATTTTTTGAAAGCAATGAGCTGTGATAGTGAAAATTCATGTGATTTTTTCTGAAGAGATTGAAAAAAAAAAATCGAAAAAAAAAGTCGTCGATCGTATATATGAAGTGCATCTACTATAGAAAGATGATTTAATTCTGTCGCGATGGTATGTCTTCCGTTTTGCGTAACGAGTAGGTTTGTGAAGATTATTTAATTTTATAAAAATGATAAAGGTGGGTTTTTTACTTTAAATTAAATAATAAATATAATCATAACAACATTAGATGAAATAAAATGAATGGATAAGATGAATCGGTTTGTTATTTTTTTTGACTATGTTCCTTATGGAATTGTTGTCATCAAAGAAATATGTCCCTACGTAATCGTTAATCTAATATAAATTATATAATATAGTGATTTGTTTCGATCTAAAATGGCCATATTAGAAATATACCACAATAGGTGACAAATACACTGTCGTTTTGACAGTGGGGTCACATGTAAAGTAACGGGTCCTCCTATTTTAAGGTCAAGACAGTTTTTTTGGTTTTTTTTTTTTTTTTTTATTTAAAAAATTTGTATGACACAACTGTTGGAGTTATAAAAAAATATACAAAGTTTTCGGATTTATTAATTACAAGTCCACTGTGTTTTGACAGTGGGTAACCTGCCTAACACGTAACTGGGCTCCCCATTTTGGGCCAGCTGCCTCGATTTTGGTGTTTTTTTTTTTTTTTTAATTATTAATTTGTATGCACAAAGTAGGAGTTAAAAAAAAAATTACAAAAGTTTCGATTTATTCAGATAAAAATTTACCGCGGAAACTATTCGATATCCTAATCAAACTCTTTAATAACGATATGGTACAAACGTACCAACCATTATATTAAAAAAAGACATATAGAAAAAAATACAAAACTATAACATGAGGCCACCAACAATAAGCCATATAAAAAAAAAATTATTTACTATATTACAATTTGCGTCAAACTAGCTTATAATTCAGCATAAATGTGGCATCCAAAGAGAATAAAAAAATTACAAAGAACGGGTCCCCTCAGCTTTTAACCATTTAAGATTTTCTTACACGTAAAAATCCCCGATAATAAAATTAACAATAAAAAAAAACACTTCAAGTTTTTATTGTTCACAATTTTTGACATTCATCGGTCCAAAAAAAAAAGAATAGAAGTCTCCAAAACAAGACATTATTCGGCGAAAAAATTAACCGTCCAAACGCAATTTTTTTTTTCTACGCAATGTACAAAAAAGGAAATATACGGGAAAAGTATTAGAAAAAAAATAACCAAAAAAATACTAAATTGGCTTAGTAAAAAAAAATTAGCAAAACGGACCCTAACCTTTTAATACTAATTTCGATTTTCTTACACAAAAAATTCCCGTAAAAAAAATTTACAATACACGTCACCCTAAAAAAGAAATTATTCGGGAAAAAATTAGGCACGTCCTAAGCAAATTTTTTTTCCGAATCTTAAAAAAAAAGAAAAATATTAAACAAATTACCCCGCCATAACGCATCGCACAAAAAAAACCCCTGAAACGTAAAAAAAATTATTCGGAAAAAAATTAGCTCCGCCGCAACGCGCGAGTTCTTTTGCTTGTTCACAATACAAAATAATAACCATACCGAACCTTTTGTTTTACATGTTCTCAAATCGACCACTTGGATAGAAAATGTCAAATTGTTCGAATCAGCTAATTTGTTCCTATTATGTCAAAACGTGTATACTCTTGACGTGTGCATTATATACTTTTCTTACCATGTTTCTATATACTCGGATTGTTATTTAAAAAAATTGCATTGCTTAAGCACGTAGCATAATTCCAAATATTCTCACATTACTTGATGAGGTCGTTGATTAAATCGCGTTTCTAGCCTAGGGGTATCCATAAAATAAGATATTCCTCAATCAAGTAGCCGTGGGTTCAAATTATGTATGAGCCAATTGTATAAAACAAAACAAAATAATAGTAATACTATGAT
>BQNB010022697.1:0-60292 GCA_026074375.1 Tanacetum coccineum | reverse complement strand
ACAAGTTTCAAAGTTAAAGGTTTTAATTATATATACTTTATATTTAAAGGACCAAACTTATAAAAGTTTATAAACCAGGGGTATATATTGCCAATTTTGCAAACTTATAAAATATTATATTTTTATATTATATATATATATATATATATATACATATATATATATATATATATATATATATATATATATAAAAATTATTCTAGCTTTTGAAGAAACTTAAAACTACAATGTATCACATTACTAGGGAGCTTCATATAAAGGGTTTCATTTGGGTATACGTTTTGACGAGTTTACTGGATTTACGATTTAAAGTGTCCTGGCTCCTCAAACATTTACTACATGACCTCTGAATTATGATGGCCCGAACAGTGATACGATATTTCCATAATAAATCCAATCAAAATGATATTTCATTATGACATAAAACATATCCAATCAAACTAAAACTTGACATATTACCCAGGTTGTGTGATAAAGTCGTTACTTTCATTTCACATACTTTTTCCATCAATCAAATTTACCTATACTGTCGGTAACCAATAGCACACTTTTGAATAACTTTGCGGGTGTTTTGGCAAAGACACCCGTTGGGGCAATTATTTGTGGTTATTGATTAACCTAAGGCTTCAGTGTCATGAGCTTAGGGCAATAATACTATTTTTCATGATAATTGTATGTGTTGCAATTATTACAAACTATGGGTGTATAACAACGTAACCCACTATTGAGCTTGTATTCAAAACTGTTTACTATAAACCTATGAATTTCACTCAACCTTTGTGTTGACTTTTTAGCATGTTTATCTCAGGTAACTGAACATCTTATGGCACGGAGTGGCACGGACTTGAAGATGGCTAAACTGTTATCATTCACTTATGTTTTTCATGTAGATTTTGTGGACCGTCTGTTTGAAAAAACTGTGCATGAAATAATAAAAGAAAACTATCTTTTAAAAACGTCTTTTTCGAATCAATTTCTAAATGATTAGATTGTTATACTAGAAATAATACCGCCAGATTAAGCTTCGCCTGCTATACTCAAAAATGGGGGTGTTATAGATTGGTATCAGAGCCACGGTTATAGAGAACAAGGTCGAAACCTTAACTATAACTACTTTTCTTTTTCCATCCAAGAAAGTCCTCCGTGCCGCTACATCTTTCGGAATAGTATGTAAAGATACATAACTATTATACTATTATATAAATAACTTATGTTATTTACTACTGGGTTGTTAACAGAACGATGTCTTCTCCCAACCATCCTACTTCCGAGATTGAGGATGCTTTTTCCTCTAACTTTCCGAACTATCTCCCGGCTTCCCCGGATTATTTCCCAGCTTCACCGGGAAAAACTTATTCTAGCTCTTCTAACTCATTTGGTGTAGTTCCAATAGCTTCACCAACTCTTTCACTCTTTCATGATGATCCCTACATGAAAGTTTTGCAAGCATTTTATGCTGAAAAATCACCTATCCCACCTCCAACTATCATACCTCAATCATCAATGCTTAATCCTCAAGAATTCTTTCTTCCTGAGGAATTATTACCACCAAAGAAACGAGGTTGTGATCGATCATCCTCATCTACTTCTGCCCTACCTCAAGACTTTGAGATAGGAGAAAGCTCTTGTAAGACAAGTCTGGAACGTCACGAGGAGCAAATTGAGGAAATCTTGAATCATCTAGATGAACTCTCCCACGCGAGATTGAATAGCATAGAAACAAAAGATCGAAGACTCGTAAAAAGGTCGGGTGATTATCCAACAAGACTTTGACAATATGGAAGCTGAACTCCAACAAGCTCGTGCTCAAATTACTAAACTTCAAAAGAAGCAAATGGGAAATAACCACAAGATTTCTCTGTCTCGCTTCAGGATTACTGATCTAGAACAAATCATCTAAGAAATCCAAGTCCGTCACCAAGCAGACAAGGAGAGTCTTCCAAATGCAATCTATGAACTCAAAAACAATCAGGAAGGACCATCTAACTATTAGATTAGATCCTAGTTATAACTTATGTTAGAACCTAGCCACAGGATGTGTGGTATAAATAAAAACACTTATCAAATCTTGACTAGGTACAGTATAAAGGCAAGTTGTTCATGATATAATACAATGGTAATCCCGTTATATACCTTGTTGTTTCATAATACCGACTTATCTCTCTTGCATCATCATCTTCGTCATCATCATTATGAATCATACCCAGACTTCTAAATAAATCATAGATACTTATTAGATATGAATTATCTAATGATTTTGATAACACTAATTTTGACATAGTTTATTTTTGAACTTCATCATTTTAAGACTTTGTGATATCAATCTTATTACGTGTTGTCTTATGTTGATAGAATGCCTCCAAAAGGACGTCAACATCTGTAGCACCAGCCATGACTCAGGCCGCCATCAAGAAACTAGTTGCTAATAGTGTCACCGCGGCTCTAGAAGCACAAGCTGCAATAATGGCAAGTACTAGTAATCCCAACAGGAACACCAGACCTACTGGAACTCCTGTAGCAAAAACGGGAAACTATAAAGAGTTCATAAGCTGTCAACCTTTCTACTTCAATGGTACGGAAGGAGCAGTTGGCCTTATCCGCTGGTTTGAACGGACCGAATCAGTATTTTCTCGTAGCAAATGTGCTGAGGAAAACAAAGTGACATTTGCTACTGGTACCCTGACTGATGATGCCTTGTCCTGGTGGAATGCATACGCCCAACCTATGGGAGTAGATCAAGCCAATCAAATCACCTGGACTGAGTTGAAAAGGCTCTTAACAAACAAGTATTGTCCTCGAACTGAAGTCAGAAAGATGGAAGATGAACTTTACAATCTGACTGTAAAGGGAAATGATCTTAAACCTTACGTTAGAAGATTCTAAGAATTAGCAGTCTTATGCCCGAACATGGTACCAAACACCGAGAAACTCCTGGAAGCTTTCATCGGAGGATTACCTCAAAGTATTGAAGGAAATGTTACCGCCTCTAAACCTCAAACTTTAGAAGAAGCCATTAACATAGCCCAAAGGCTAATGGATCAGGTAACAAAGCACACTCCGGTGCAAGTATCAAGTGATCATAAATGAAAGTTTGACGACAGAAGAACTTTCAACAATAACAACAACAATTACCGCAACAACAACAACTACCGTAACACCAACACCAACAACCACTACAATAATCACCAACCACAACAGAACCGAAGGCAAGAAGCTGTCAAAGCGTATGCTGCCACTCCTGCTGAGAACAATAGGTATGCCGGAAACCTCCCATTATGTAGAAAATGTGATCTCCATCACACCGGACCTTGTACTGTTAAGTGTAATACTTGCAACAAGGTGGGCCATTTGACCAAGAACTGCCAAAACAAGAGGCCAGCCACTGGAAGTAATCAGCTACCAGTGACAGTTATTTGTCATGCCTGTGGAGAGAAAGGGCATTATACAAATCAGTGCCGAAAGACCAACATCAATGCCCAGGGAAGAGCCTACATGCTAAGAAACAAAAATGCTCACCAAGACCCGAACGTAGTCACGGGTACGTTCCTTCTAAACCAACATTTAGCTAGAGTATTATTTGATTCCGGAGCAGATAAAAGCTTCATATCCATATCTCTTGCCTCTATGCTAAATATTCCACCTATTACAATAGACACCTTTTACGATATCGAAATGGCTGACGGAAATCTAGTAAGCACAAACACCGTTATTCAGGGTGCAACTCTGACTTTGTTAAATCAACCTTTCGAAATTGATCTTATGCCAATTAAACTCGGTAGTTTTGACGTCATCGTTGGTATGGATTGGTTGTCCAAGTATCATGCCAGAATTATCTGTGACGAGAAAATCGTCCACATTCCCATCGACGGTGAAACTTTAATCATTCGAGGTGATCGAAGTAAAACTCGACTAAGCCTCATATCCTGTATAAAAACCAATAGGTATATATCCAGAGGATGTCAAGTTTTCATAGCCCAAGTAATGAAGAAGAAGTCAGACGAGAAAAGACTAGAAGATATCCCAGTAGTCAGAGAATTTCTAGAAGTTTTTCCTGAAGATCTACCTGGCCTACCCCCAGTTCGTCAAGTAGAATTCCAAATCGACTTAATTCCAGGAGCAACGCCTGTAGCCCGAGCACCTTATAGATTAGCTCCTTCAGAAATGCAGGAACTATCAAATCAACTTCAAGAGTTAGCAGACCGAGGTTTTATCCGACCAAGTACTTCACCTTGGGGAGCTCCTGTCTTATTTGTCAAAAAGAAAGACGGATCTTTCAGAATGTGTATCGATTACCGGGAGTTAAATAAACTTACCGTAAAGAATCGTTACCCATTACCCAGGATCGATGATTTATTCGACCAACTTCAAGGTTCAAGCGTTTACTCAAAAATCGACTTAAGATCTGGTTATCATCAACTGAGAGTAAGGGATGAAGATATTCCTAAGACTGCTTTCAGAACAAGATACGGACACTACGAATTTCAAGTGATGCCATTTGGTTTAACTAACGCACCTGCGGTATTCATGGATCTTATGAATCGTGTGTGTAAACCATACTTGGATAAATTTGTAATAGTGTTTATCGATGATATTCTTATCTACTCTCGTAACAAAGAAGAACACGCAAATCATCTGAGAATAATCTTGGAATTACTCAAGAAAGAGAAATTGTATGCCAAGTTCTCCAAGTGTGATTTCTGGATTCATATCGTGCAATTTCTTGGACACTTAATTGATAGTCAAGGACTTCATGTTGACCCCGCCAAGATTGAAGCCGTTAAGAATTGGACATCTCCTACTACACCCACAGAAATACGTCAATTCTTAGGACTCGCCGGCTATTATCGGAGATTTATCAAAGATTTTTCAAAGATTGCAAAGTCTTTGACTGAATTAACCCAGAAAAACAAGAAGTATATCTGGGGTGAAGATCAAGAGTCGGCTTTCCAATTACTAAAACAGAAACTTTGTGAAGCTCTAATCTTAGCATTACCAGAAGGAAACGA
The DNA here is from genome assembly GCA_026074375.1 of Tanacetum coccineum. Lineage (NCBI taxonomy): Eukaryota > Viridiplantae > Streptophyta > Magnoliopsida > Asterales > Asteraceae > Tanacetum > Tanacetum coccineum. Next base: position 55,286 of record BQNB010022697.1, on the reverse strand, counting down.
CGATTTTGTTGTTTACTGTGATGCATCCCATCAAGGTCTGGGAGCGGTGTTAATGCAAAGAGAGAAGGTTATTGCATATGCATCCCGACAACTCAAACCTCATGAAGAAAACTATACCACTCATGATCTCGAATTAGGAGCAGTTGTGTTCGCTCTTAAAATCTGGAGACACTATCTCTATGGCACAAAGTGTACGGTTTTCACCGATCACAAAAGTCTTCAACATATTCTTAATCAAAAAGAATTAAACATGAGACAACGCCGTTGGTTAGAATTACTCGCAGATTACGATTGTGAGATTCGTTATCACCCTGGAAAGGCAAATGTTGTGGCAGATGCCTTAAGCCAAAAGAAACGAATCAAACCACTCCGAGTTAGATCATTAGTCATGACCATTCATCCAAAATTACCATCACAAATCCTCCAAACTCAAACTGAAGCACTCAAGGAAGAAAATATCAAGGCTGAAAACTTACGAGGAATGGATAAAGCATTTGAAATACGTCCTGATGGAACTCGTTATATTAAGAAACCGCAGCTGGGTTTACCACTCTGGTAATCTGAGAGACTTGAAAAAAAATTTTGTAGTTTTTTATATATTTTTTTTTATCCCAAAATGAGTCCCATAAATTCGAAGTATTCCATTTACCCAGGTTCTGACAAAATGTATCAGGATCTAAAGAAACTCTATTGGTGGCCTAACATGAAGGCAATCATCGCTGAATATGTTGGAAAATGTTTAACATGTTCTAGAGTTAAGGCAGATTGTCAGAAACCATCTGGATTCCTGGTACAACCAAAGATTCCTATATGGAAGTGGGAGAGAATAACGATGGATTTCGTTACAAAACTACCCAAAACATCAAACGGACATGACACAATCTGGGTCATTGTCGATCGTCTTACCAAATCCGCACATTTCATCCCTACCCGAGAGACAGATAGTATGGAAACCCTTACAAGGGTGTACATCAAAGAAATAGTCTCCCGGCATGGCGTGCCAATATCCATCATCTCGGATCAAACAGTCATTTCACATCATATAATGGCGATCATTACAAATTGCTTTGGGTACTCAATTAGACCATGATTAGACATAATCAATCCTTACACCGATGGACAAAGTGAAAGGACCATTCAAACACTCGAAGACATGCTTCGAGCCTGTGTTATAGATTTTGGAAAAGGATGGGAAAGACACTTACCATTGAAAAGATAGTGCAAATTCGACAACGTTTGCAAGCTGCAAGAGATCGACAAAGAAGTTATGCCAATATAAGAAGGAAGCCTTTAGAATTTCAAGTTGGAGACCGTGTTATGTTAAAAGTATCACCTCGTAAAGGAATCATCCGATTTGGAAAACGAGGAAAGCTTAATCCCCGGTACATTGGACCATTTAAGATTCTTAAGAGAGTCGGTCCAGTGGCATACAAACTAGAGCTTCCTGAAGAACTCAGTAATGTCCATAGTACTTTCCACGTTTCTAATCTAAAGAAATGCCTATCTGACGAATCTCTCATCATTCCAATGAAAGAGCTTCGGCTTGATGACAAACTCAACTTTGTGGAAGAACCAGTGGAGATCATGGATCGAGAAGTTAAACAACTGAAACAAAGTCGTATTCCTATAGTCAAAGTACGATGGAACTCTAAAAGAGGACCATAATTTACATGGGAACGCGAAGATCAAATTCGTGCCAAGTATCCACATCTGTTTTCAAACATCACTCCGGCATCCAACTAAATCTCAGGACGAGATTTCTTTTAAGGGAGGGAGACTATAACAACCCGCAATTTTCATCAATGTAAATATCCATCTATTAAATTAGATGCAATGTAATATCCATCTATTATAAATATATCACCTTCTTACAGGGAAATTTTTTGCTTTATCTCATTATGCAACGTAACTTGCATCTCTAAAGTAAACGAGCTCACGCAACCAGTCAAGTCAATGCCAACTATATATATTTTTAATACATATAAACATCCTAATATGTCAAGTCTATATCTTAATATCATTTTTACTAAGTACATTATCCATTTAACGTACTTTTCAAAACGTTATTTCAAAACAAGCATTAAACGTAAATGTTTACATCAAAACCCTAATTATATGTAATGTATACATATAAAATGAATGTGTAAGCCTTCAAACATATGTACAAGTGTACAATGCACCATATTTGAATCATATTTTCCCTCCAAGTCAATGTACAACTCATTTAAGCTCAATGTACAAGTCAATAATGCCTAAAAACCTAATTAGGTCATTTAAGCTCCTAAACCATGTTTAAACTTTACACCACTTTAACACAAGGTACAAGCACTTAATGCATGACTTCTAAACCCTAAACCTAATCCCTAAATCATTCTAAAACCTAATTTAAAACCCTAAACCCTAAAAACAAAACCCTAAACCCTAATTTCACTTTAACCTTAAAACTAAGCCCTAAAACCTAATCCTAAGCCCTAAACACTAATCCTAAACACTAAATCATAATCCTAACACTAATCTTAAACCTTAATCTATCCTAAACCCTAAACTATCTTAAACCCTAACCCTAACTCGATCTAAACACCTAAAATCCTAACCCGAAACCCTAAACCAAACCCGACACCCTTTTCTCTCTTTTTGACCCATTTTTACTCCTAAGCTAGCACCCTAACACCTCAAGCACCTCTATGACTAACCTAGCAGCCACCCTAGCACCTTACAAGCACTTCCATCACCTCCTTGTAAGCTACTTGTAAACAAACATCCCCTTTGTCACCTCCTTATAGCCGTGACACCCAAAACACCCTCCAACACTTCATGGCTAGTTTCTAGCTTATAAGACTCACCCTACTAGCTCTCCTTAAGCCCACTTCACATAGCCTAGGAACCCTAAGCAAACCATACTAATTGGCACCAAGGGTGTTTTTCCTCCCCTATAAATACACGTACCAAGCACCTTTCAAATTCATCCCATACATCTTATCTCCATACCCTCAAATGAATTCTAACCCTTCATAGAAGCAATTAGAAGATCAAGAGAACCCCCTAAGCTCAAAATAGTACTAAGAGCAGAAAAAATGAAGCTTTGAAGTTGTTACTAGGCGTACGAACCCAGCAAACCCCATTCGACCCATTTACTAAGCCTCAAGTAAGCTTAGATATTTTTCATAAGCTTAAATTCAAACAATAATGTTCATAATACTCGTAAAGATCATGTATGAACCTCTTGTTTGAATGCTTGAAATCCTCAAAACCCGCATGTGTTTTTGATAAAACCCTCAAAAAACGACCCGTTTTGATTTCTAGCTACGAATCCTTTTTCTAAATTTTTGTTACGTTACAACTTCTTAGTTAGCTTATTCTAATAAGCTAAACATGCAAATATCAATTGGAATCTTTAAAATTAAGCTTGCATGTCTTTTGGACTTGTATTTTGCAAAAGTATCCATGCAAGAGTATATATCGTAACTTTTCTAAAATTTATTAACTAAAGGGGCTGGAAAATGTCATATTTAAAGTATATAATTAATAAAGACCTATTTTGGCCAAGTTTCAAAGTAAAGGTTTTATTAATAATACTTTTTATATAAAAGGACAATAACTTGTAAAAGATAATAAACCACGGAATATTGCCAATTTTTGCAACTTATAAAATAATATATATTATAACAATAATAATACATTATTCTTGCTGTTGAAGAACTTAAAACTATAATGAATCACATTAACTAGGAGCTTCATATAAAGGGGTTCATCTGGGTATACGTTTTTAGACGAGTTATGTCTGGATATTACGATATTAAAGTGTCCTCGGCTCCTCAAACGATTTACTACAATGACCACTTGAATTATTATTTGCCCGAACAGTGATACTGATATTTCCATAATAAATCTAATCAAAAAGATATTCATTATGACATAAAACATCCAATCAAACTAGAGAACTAGGACAAATTACCCAGGTTGCGTGACGAAGCCGTTTACTTCATTTTATCTATTTTTATGCCACAATCAGATTTCCCTGTACAGTTAATGTGAGTTCATAGCCTCACCATTCAATCTGTTTTATAGTGTTTTATAACCCGAGAGGGGGATACATGCTATAAACCATGAATGCAAGTATTTTTCTGTATGCTATCCTGATACATTATTACCTAAGTCCCTACTTTTGCCATCAAGTCCCCACTATTATGAACCGTTAATTACTCGTCGGGGTAAGCGCGAATGCTGTGAATAGATCTATTTAGGACTGGACTCCCCGTTGGTGTACCTATACTGTCGGTAACCTAACTTTGCGGGTGTTTGGCAAAGACACCCGTTGGGGCAATTATTTGTGGTTATTGATTAACCTAAGGCTTCAGTGTCATGAGCTTTGGGCAATAATACTATTTTTCATGATAATTGTATGTGTTTCAATTATTACAAACTATGGGTGTATAACAACGTAACCCACTATTGAGCTTGATAATCAAAACTTTTTTTTCTTATAAACCTATGAATTTCACTCACCTTTGTTTTGACTTTTTTAACATGTTAAATCTCATGAAAACTGAACATCTTATGCACGAGTGGCCCGGACTTTGAAAGGCTAAACTGTTATCATTCAAACTTTATGTTTTCATGTAGATTTTGGGACCTCTGTTTGTAAAAACTCTGATGAAATAATGAATGATAACTTATCTTTTAAAAACGTCTCTTTCGAGTCGTTTTCTATGATTATGACTGTTGTACTATGAAATAATAACCCAGATTAGCTTCCGCTGTTTATATTCTAAAATAGGGGTGTTATAAAGTCAGGATATAATAAGCTATGGACTATTATTAAAGGTTTCCAAGATCAGAGTAGTGGGTATGATACATAATTAGGTAATAGACGATAGACCGTACTAAGTATGCCATATACATGGTAGTAGTGAAAGAATTTTAAAATGGGGAATTTGGCGATACTTTACACTAATAAAAGTAACAAGGTATGTGAGTACATGTGTCCGATCATCTCATATCGGGTGAAATTTACTATCGCGCTTTTTGGTAGACATTGCAAAAGGCATTGAGAACACGGCTAAAACATGCGTACAACTTATCATCCTCAAACGGATGGACAAAGTGAGCGTACGATTCAGACTTTGAAGGATATGTTAAGGGCATGTGTGATAGATTTTGGTGGCAATTGGGATGTTCACCTACCGTTAGCTGAATTTTCTTATAATAATAGTTATCATTCGAGTATTCGATGTGCTCCGTTTGAAGCACTGTATGGAAGGAAATGTAGGTCGCCCGTTCTGTAGGCTGAAATTGGAGAAAGTAGTTTGATTGGGTTCGAGTTGGTACAAGAGACAACCGACAAGGTAGTCTTGATCAAAGAGAAGCTCAAAGCGGTAAGAGATCGTCAAAAGAGCTATGTTGACAATATGCGTAAACATTTAGAGTGGAAGTTGGTGATAAAGTGATGTTGGAAGTGTCGTCTTGGAAAGATGTAAATTTATTATTGCATTTTGAAAGAAAGACCTGTTTAGCACCAATCAAGTGTGGGACCATTTGAGATCATTAAACGGATCGGTCCTATGGCCTATTGATTAAGATTGTCTCAATAATTTAGTAGCGTATTTGATGTGTTCCAAATTTAAAGAGTATTTAGCGGATACAAATCTGCATGTGCATTTAGAAGAAATTAAAGTAGACAAAACTCTTCGTTTTGCTGAAGTACCTGTTGAGATTATCGATCGTGGGGTTAAAATTTTAAAGCGTAGTAGGATTTCGATAGTTAAGTCCATTGGAACTCGAAGCGAGGTCATGAGGATTTCATAAAAAACTAAGTATCCACATTTGCTCGTTGAGCAAGCTATCGTTGGAAGTACTAAGTAAAGTTGGACACATAGGGTTACTGGCAGACTTTAGTGCACCCTTGAATGTTCTGAGGTGGTTTGGTTAATGTTATATTTTGAATAAACTCGAAGTCGAGCTGATTCTTCAAAAATGTTGAGCTTTGTAACAACTCATAACTTAGTTCCAAGACAGTTCTTGTTTGATGAGTTGCGGGGTTAGGTTATGAATGACGTTGTTACACAACTTAAGGTTTTTGACGAGTTTCCTCGAAGACGGGCGATGTTCATGTAGTTGGATGTTATTTTTGCTTAGAGTTGTTATGCTGCTATTTGTACCCTTGTATGGGCAAGCAAAGTTGTAAGCAGTGGGTTTCTGATCGTGAAAGTTAGATGAGATTCAAAGTGTGGCCCTAAGTTCTGGTGGGAACGTAAGGACCATATGAAAGCTAAGTATTCCCGATTGTTTGTTGATGATGATGTTGAACCTATTAGTTAAATCTCGGGACGAGATTTCCCTAAGGAGGGGATACTGTGACAACTGTGCTTTGAGCAGGTTAGTCAAACCGTTAGTATTGACTTGAGTTTCATTATGTGTTATAGTAATTATGTGGTTATGTGATTCTATGTGAGTTGGTTATCAATCTGTGAGCGTGATCGTCTCATTTTGATTGAATTTATGGTTAATGTGGGTATTTTATTTTGTTCACATTTGGTGACAATGAAAATGATGGTAAAATATTATGTGTGTACATATTTATATGTATATGTATACGTATTTAGATAATAGGAATTCGCGAGAATAGAAAATTTCGATAGAAATATTATTTAGTAGATTTTTGTATTATTAAGTTAGAGAAATAAAGTATGAAATGAATTTATTTATTTTAGGTATTTAAAACTAGTTTTATTTAGAAGGATGTCTAAATAAATAAAGGTTTTTATAAAAATAACAAAATTAAAGGGTTTTTGTGTAAATAATAATAAATAAATAAAAAATAAAGAGGTGTTTGTTCGGCCGGTTAAAGAAGAAAAAAAAAGAAAACCAATTTTAGTATAAGTGGGACTCTAATTAGGTAATTATCTAAACCTCCTTCTTTTCACTATAAATACAAACCCTCATCCCCATTTTTTTTAATATCCGGTCGAACCAAGAAGCAGAGAAAAAAAAGATTTTTTTATTCAAGATCAATTTGGTGATTTAGGGTTTCAAGAATCAAGGATTAAGGTATGTTCATGAATCCTAGTTGTTTAGTTTCTTTAATTCATGTAACAATAAAGTGATGGATAAATTAGGGTTCATAAAAATCTGTAAATTAATGATGTTAAACTTAATTAGAAGTGTTTAGGGTTTAATTAGGATCATATTGATGTATTCGGTTAGAGTTAGAACGCGATAGAATTGAATTTAGGGTTGAGCAGAATTTTGAGTCATCTTGTTCGAATGTTATCTCATGATTGGTAACGAGATTTTTGATGAATCTTATGTCTATTGATAAGTTCAGAGAGTCTAGTTTCTAAAAAGTCCGGCCCCGAAAGGTTTTGAGGTCGGGAAGTTAGTCAAATAATTTTCGCAAGAAAAAGATGATCAAACAGTAAATTCGGTAGATTTTTGGGTTTGATTTCGGGGAGTAAAACCCTCACTTAAAGTTCAAATTGAGGTTAGCCAAAAATTATAAGCCATATTTTAGGTGTCTATTAACTCCAGTTCGAATGGCTAGCGATAAAACATTTTCTAAATACTTTTAAGGACGTCAAACCTTTTGGTATGCGTTCAGATCCGAATCTGAGTACTTTGTAAAGATGAATTTTTATAAAATAGTTCCACTTAGTATTATTTTTTCTAAAAAAATCACAGTAGCACACAACTCATTTGAGTTATATTTTATTTTATCTAGGAATGAAAGAGAACCATCAATTAGCGTTTTGATTTTTTTTTTATGGTCATAAAGTTACTACAAAATTCAGCGCATGAAACTGTAAAAGTAGAAGTTAACGATAAGGCCAAATAGGGTATAGCACATGAGTTGGGAGATGTATATAAAGGATTCTAAACTTAGTGTAAATTTAGTAAGTCCATCATGTGATTGTTAAACATTGACTTAGCATTTAGCCTAACAGAGTGTAACTGTGTTTGTTTTGGGTGTTTAGAATTGTGTGCAAGATCTTGTCAAGTATCGCAGAGCATCAGTTGAGGTGACATAGTCCCATTTTACTAATAATTTTCTTGGGACTGGAAATGATGCAAATATGTTTTAAAAGTTTAATTACTGTAATTACGTTTTATAAGCTATTATATGTTATTGTTGCACGTTGTATGATGTTGTTTTGGTTTTCGCCTACTAGTGGGTCAGAGGTTTTCGCCTACTTGTGTGTTGTAATGAACTGTGTGGATCATGGTACCAAGAGTCTAGGAATGGGGATATAGTTCCTCTACATGACTATTTTTGGGTTTAGATCCGGGGACACTTCCGTCCTAAGGTGATGTTAGTCGAATGCTGTATAATAGCCCAGCTTATTTGTCTTGTCATGTTTTGTTTTTATAATCACAGTAATTTATTTAAAGCTTGAATCGCGTGTCGTAAACCTATGACTCTCACCAACCGTTGTGTTGACGTTTTTAAGCATCATTTTCAGATGAGCATGTTGAGGGTTTTGAAGCTAAAAGTGGCTAGAGAGACCTTAGGATTGCATAGGGAGTTTATCTTCCAATTTTCGTTTCGTACTTGTTTTATTGGATCATTATTTCTTGATGTTGTTTTGATTTTTAATGTTTGTGATGACATGTTAAGACAAGCCATTAAGAACTCTTTTTCATTAATGCAAGGTTCCTTTGTTTTCGGTATTGTCATGACACATCGTGTCTTTTATATATAGTTGTGCATGTAGTGATTCTCTATTGTTGACACCATTGTGTTGTGATGATATCCATGATGTTACGCCTCGTGTTTCCGCCTTGGCGGGGTGTGACACCTAACAGTGCCTTTTTATGATACACACAACAATCATAAGCACTTCTACTAAAACCATGCTTTACCATAAAGCTGTCAAATCTCTTGGACCACTGTCTCGGCGACTGCTTCAAACCATAAAGAGATTTGTAACCTTTGCCCTTTTTGTATTCTGAATATTTCATTAGTAGTCCTTTAATTATTTGACTTTTGTTAGTTTATTCAGATTTTGTACCGTGTTGACGGTGATGATTTTTATGAGATATGTGATGAATTGTGGTTTATTGTGTTTAATAATCCCTTTTGGAAGGTATTATTGTGTTATGTGTATTCCGGGTGGTTTGACCCGTGAATTTTGAGAAATGCCAAAAAACGAGTCTGACACGTCCGTTAATGTCCAAATTGAGTTTTGAAGGGTTTAAAGTGAAAATATGTCATGTGAATACTCTAGGTTAATGGAAAAGTATTTTTAAAGTGAATAAAAATGCTAATTAACTTTGGGGTAAATTTTACGGTTGAGTTTTACGAGTATTTAAGTGATTTCGACACGAAAAGAAAGGCCCGAGTCCTCTTTGGATTCTATGGCCGGTCAAGTAAGGTCAAGGGACAAGGAGGCTGTTTTTTTAGCAAGCTTGTCCCAAGGTGTGTACACATATATTCCATTTACTAGAAACTTTTGAGCATATTCATTTCATTTACAAAAAAATAAAACACACACAAGTGTGTGTGCTTGTGGTTCGTCCGCGGCGCCCCCCCGCCCCGCACCGGGGGGGGGGGGGGGGGGGGGGGGGGGGGGGGGGGGGGGGGCACCCCCCCAACCCCCCCCCCCTCAGCCATTTTAATAAGTTAAAAAGGTAATAAATAAATAGTTGTAAATCTTTATATAGAAAGTGTTTTTAAAGGGTTGATAAGTATGTTTGGTATTATTTTAAAAAAAGTTTGGGTTGTACGGTTAGTGTAGTAATGTATATATTAAAGATTTTATTGTATGTTTTATATGTTTAAAGTAGTTTGTTGTACTTTTGATCGTTGTGAAAATCGATTTTTGAAAGCGAAATGAATAAAAAGGGTGATGTTTGGTTCGTGAATAGTAAAAAAGAAAAAGAGGGTTTTTGTAGTTTTGATGTTGTGGTCGTGATGGTTGAATAACATATGTTGCTAGATAGCTTATTTTTTATAATAGCTTGTATAGCTTATTTTGAGCTTATTTTTAAGCCATTTCGTGGCTTATTTTGGGCTTAAAAGCCACGTCATTTATTAAAACCACAAGGGAAATGATTTTTGATTATTTTCGTGGTATGACGTATGTTTGTGGACTATTTTTGAGGCTTATGGTAGTAACCAAATGCGATACGTAGCTTATTAGCTTATTTTCAAGCTTAATATACGTATTTTGGAGCTTATGGGCTCACGGCTCAATAAGCCCATTTAAGCCGTGGCTTAATGGGAGGGCTTATTGTGGTCCGGATTATTTTCTACTTATAAGTATGAGCTTATGTATGTTATTGGGCCTTGGATTTGGGCTTGGAACGTATTGAAGATATGTAAATAGTATAATGGACCCTTATTGGGCTTAAGAGATATTTGGTCGTTTTAAGAGTTTGGACGGACTTTTTGAAAGTGAGATGTGTTTACGAAGTTATATTGAGCGTTATTTTGGGAAAAACGTTTTAGTAAACGTCAAAGATTGAGATTTTGGAATTTTGTCGGAAAAGTGTCGAAATTGTGAAAAATGTTTTGAATTAAGGTTTGAAACCTTGAAAAACGTTGTATAAACGTACGGGTCATGCCGAAATTTCATAAAAAGTTTATACTTATAAATTTTACTTAAAAACGTGATTTTTGATTTTTAATAATAAAACATTATTTTATTTATTTAATAAATCCACTAAAAGACGAAAATATAATTTTTCTCGAAACTCCTCTAATATGTTTATTATGAGTTAACGTTTCATTTTCAACAAAAGAATGATTATTTTTAGGGTGACTAAGGTTACCGAATGGTCTTATCAAGATATATTTATAATTATTTATTAGAAATATTACTTATATTACTTATCTATTTCTGTTAAATACTATAAGTATGTACCGTTGAGATATCAAATTGATATGATTATTGGGTATGTCGTCAACCATCACACCACTAAATTGTTTTAAGTACTTGTACAACGTGTTTAAACTCTATGCATCAAATGTGAAAATTGTTTTGGAGACGAATGATTAAATGGGACATTAATTGGACTAGGTCGTGTGCGGGCGTCGTTGCATTTGCTTGTGTGATTGAGTTTGGGTTGCTAAAGACTTGCTTGAGGTGAGTTCTCGTAGCCTCACTTTTTACTGTTTTTCCGTTGGGAGAAAATGATACTCAAATGTGTTTTGAAATGTTTTGAATTGAACTGTGCGAAATATGGTTTTGTTTTTGAGACAAGTTATGTGCTTATGACTGCTATGTGAATATATGTGTTGCATGATTATTGGATCGGCTGGGTACGCATACCCTATTTTTGTGTGATTATTGGATCGGCTGGGTACGCCTACCTTAATTGTGTGTGATTACTGGATCGGCTGGGTACGCCTACCCTATGTGTGAGGTCCTGCCCTAATCTAGTGCTCCAGCTGGTAGGCCCTTTAGGTGCGTAAGTGACATATGATGATTGATTGAATGAGTTGGTGGCATATATATTCACTGTCATATTGCACTATTGTCTATTGTTTTGAGATATTGGCACAACTTTTGGGTTTAAGGTCAAACCTATGAGCTCACTAACATTATTGTTGACGTTTTCGAGTATCATTTTCAGGTGAAGTGAAAGAGGAATAAGTGATGATATGGGATAGCAGACTTAGAAGTATCCCTTATGGATTTTTCATGTGAAGTCTTGCTTGCATGTTTGTTTGATTTTGGTAATTGGATATTTTGGTTTAAGTTTGGATTCGGACCCCTGTGTGGGCTATTTGGAATTGTAAGAGATTATGGTTTATGATAGTGATTTGGGACATCACTCGAGGTTGTTCGAGGTTGATGGTCTTCATAACACTTGAAGTTATGCATTGTAGTTTTTCTCTATATTGTATCTTGTGTTATGATTGATCATTATGTTGCGCTCCTGAGTTTCCGCCATTGTCGGGGTGTGACACCCATACCACTCTAATCCGGAAATTTCCAGAACCTTTTTTATGCTGGGTTGGGATAAGTCGCTACTATGAGCTTAATGAGAATAGTTATCCTTCTTTCTTGGATAATAATAATGAGGGTGGGTGGCTTTTCTTTATTTGTTTTGTTTTTCCTTTCCACTCTGTTTCTAATTGTTTGTTTTGCAGCTATGGATCTTTTTTCTTTCATTCATCATGATGATCCCACCAAGGTTAGAGTGGGTGAGATAGAAAAGGCAGACAATCAGGTTTCGCTACTTGAGGCTACTCGCGGGCGTGTTGTTTCGCTTGCTCCTCCCGTCTTGGCTACTGCGTCGAGTAGCAAGGGAAATATGACTGAGAGCATCGACAGGTTGTTTGGTGAAGGAGATAGTGCCGAGGAGGAACATTCTACCGGGGGAGGTGAATATGTTGCATTGACGAAAAAAATTATTGTTCCTGTAAATGAAGATGTTGTTGAGAAGCCAGTAGGTTTAAAAAAAGAAAATTAGCTGGAGATGCTAGTGGTTCCACTCTACCTTGAAAGAAACTAAAGGAGGATTACGACACTTCTGGTGCTTCTGCTAGTACCAGTGGGAAATCCCGTACTGCTATTCAGAACCTGCTCGACAGCAGTAAGTTATCTGCGGAAATTGGGGTTACGACTGCAACCACTCTACCTTTCGTCACTTCTTCCGTGACCCCAACGCCGAAGCGTGAAGGGGGTGACCACACCGATTCTGTCTCCGGTCCTAATCTGCGGACTAAACCTCCGGGTATGAGGTTTGTAATTTCTTCGGATTTATCTCATCATTCTGGTACCCATGCTGTGGATGTTGAAGTGTCTTCTCTTATCAGGTCTATTGTTCCAGATCCCCTGGTGATGACCGCGGCTGTCGCCACTACTATGTTTATTGAGCCATCTCTGGTTTCACTGCCCAAAGTCAGTGTTAAGCCTGTAAACCCTGCACTTTTTGGGGATTCCATGTCTACCAGCGGGCATGATGTTGCAGGTCCTTCCAGCCCGGCCAATCCAGATCTTTCTGCCGACTCCTTTTATGCTGTTCAGGATTTGAACCCTAAGACCTTGCATCGGGTATATGTTTCCAAGTGGAATGTTACCAATGAGTCTGTTCTGGATGATCCTTATATGTGTCGTACCTTAACAGATCATCTGGCTCCCCTTTCTCTCTTTTCTCAACTCCGTGCTATGAAGTATGATCAGTTGTATACTGAATTCAATGTGGGGGTAGCACGTCAGACATTCATTGGTGCTGAGGTCTGGATAGCGCAGAGCATACTCTTAGAAAGAAGAAAATTCTAGAGGAGGAGTGTGCCCCGCAGACTAGCTTGTTGAAGGAGAAAGATGCTGAGGTTGCCAGCTTAAAATCTCAGTTATTATTAAAAGAAGCTAAGGTCGCAGAAGCAATCCGCCTCCGCGGTCATGTTGCTACTGTTGAAGCTACGGAAGCTCTTCATGTTGTCGAGCTAAATCTTCTAAAAGAGAGAAATTGTGCTCTTGAAGCAAGGATACGTGCTTCCGAAGAAAAGGCTGCGGCTCTGGAGTCCACGACTTCTGTGAGAGACAATGAGCTTTCTTTCCTTTATGCTAATGCTGACCAACTTTCGTATGACTTCTCCATTCTTCGGACTGCTTTTGACGAATTATCTACTAAGGCTGTTGCTCTGGAGTCTGAAAAGAGTGGCCTTACTGATCAGGTATTCATATATTGTCCCTTATCTTTGATCCTTTTTATGTTTTTGTCTTTCTTCTGCTATAATTGTTTTTGCTCTCGCAGGTGTCTTTGCTGGAGACTACTTGTGCTGGACTTCATAACCAAGTCACTGGTTTAAAGAGTAAATCGAAGTTATACAGGATGAGCAGGTCAGAGTCCTTACTGAGAAGGTCGCAGAAGTAGATGCTAACTTGATGGGGATGGCCCTTCAGTTGGATGATGAGTTTTATCCTAGCTTTCTGACTACAATTGGATGGAGAAGATGGATTTTGAGCCGTGGGCTGAAACTTGTTGTTATCAAGTGCCTTCAATCGTTAGAATACTTATCTGTTTTGGGAAAAGACATTAGGCGAGCGATTGACAAGGGGATGCAAGATGGTTTAGCAGCTGGCATTGTGCATGGGAAAGCTGGAAGGGCTCTCAGTGATGTGGTTGCCTACAAACCTTTTGCGGATGCGGATAATGTTGCTGCAGTCAGTGCTCTTCGCGACGTGGATTTTTCTTTGCTAAAATTGCTGGTGTCCTAGAAGGATGCCAGCATTGCTGTCATAATGGATTCTCTTCGCTTAGAGGGTCCTGCCGCTGAGGCTTCAGACGCTGGCGAGTTGCAGCCTTCCCATGAACAACTTATGCTTCTGATTCATAGGCCGGAAGATAATGTGGTTCTTGGAGAGACTTCTCTATCTTTCTCCTTGGAAGTTATTCACAACCGCATTTAGAGGATTGATGAGGTGTTATTTTATACACTTTTTCAGGGTCATTTAACGCCCTAAATCGTGCATTTATGCCCAAAATAGGTACTTAATCGTTCTTTTTTAGGTATTTCGCATTTGGAAGGCATTTGGAAGAAATATACGTGACTTGGGCATATTTGGAGAAGAAACGGACAAGACTACGAACCAACACCAAGACTCTTAAAGATTTGTGCTCACGGAGCCTGGAGACGGCGTCACCAACTCTACACGATGCCGTCACAACCCACCTAGTGATGGCGTCACAATCTTTCATGACGGCGTCAACACGTACCGACTCGCACGCAGATTTAGAAGATTCTACTCACGACGGCGTCACGACTAAAACGCGACGCCGTTGCAGCGATATTCTTATAAATATAGACCTGAATTTGGGGTTTTAAGTGTGTAACTTTAGAATAAAAAGAGGGTACGAACCCTAGTTTGTTTAGCAGCTGTTAGGGACGATTTTAAGGCCTCAAAACCCTATTGTAACTCCTTCAACTCATGTTTTAATCAAGTAAGTACTTATTTAATCATTTATTTTGTCTTTGGGTTTTTTTAATTCTTATCTGTTCTTGCTTTATCTTTAACTTGTGGCTATAAACCTTCTATTGTGTTTATTTATGATTGTATGAAACCTAGAATGTAGATCTTAGTGGTGTTGCTTCTTGTGATGATTATGCATGTTAGGTCTTAGAAAACCAGCTTTTGTCTGTACTGCTGTTGATATGTCTATGGAAACATGATAGTGTAGAAAGGATACCATCGGGTAACAGTCTTCATACTAATTTGCCCCTTATATGGTTGATCTACTCTTAATATATTTCACATGCATTTAATACCTTTGGGTCCTTGTAATCGTCTTCATACTACCTTACTTGTGCATTGCTTAACGGAATATTAAAATAGAAGGCAGATTTATGTAAATCTGTTCATGACTTCGGATATAGTTACATAACTATCACAAGTGTGACCACAAGCAACAACACTAGTGAGAAGCAATCTAGGTAGAAATATATGATTAAAAATAAAACACAATCTTTTATCATATTGTATCACCAGAAGCGTAGATATTAATAGTTTAATAGATAAAACAAATCTTTCTGTTTTTCTATACACCATAACAACACAAAAAATAATCCTTCTTCAACCTTAGCAACTCTGGTTATAGAACATGATCAAAGCCTTCCCAACCTATTCCCCTAGAGAACGATAACCCCCCCCCCCCCCCCGAGTCTTGCATATACTACACTACAACGATTAGGTACACTACCTAGGGAGTTCTAAAACTTTATGTTGAAGTCTTACGACGACCGCACGTCAAGTTTTTGGCGCCGCTGCGTGGGGAATAGTTAGGTTTTGATCATAGTTTAGCTTAGTTCTACTCGCTTGAATCCTTTTAAGTGAGAATTTAATTTTCGCATATTAGCTTTCTTGTATTCTTTTTTTTGTGCTTTGTTAATAACATTGTAAATGTTGTCAATATAAGGAATAGTATGGTTATCCTATAGCGTAGGTTTGGTTTGTTGTATTCTTCCGAATCACCTTGGTGTTAAACAACATCCAAGGATGAATATCTCTATTGATACTTGGACTCGTTTCTAAGACCATAATTCGAAAAGTCCGAATCATTGCTCTTTGCTTATTGGACCCTAAATTGAAATCTATTCTTATACATCTTAGATCAGTTATCCTTCATAGCATCAATTTGACAGTGAAGGGGATTTAGGGAATTGTTTAGTGATATAGGAGCATGGTATACCTAGAGGATTGTGTCCAATATGATAAAAAAATGTAGCAACCTAACAAGCGTTATTTCTGATGAAACAATAGCAAATCCAAATGCTCAAATAGTTGGGGATGATATGGTTAGGGTACAGGTACCTACCCCCCCCCCCCCAGGTGCATTGGCATGGGTAGATTATGATGAGCATGTAAATAGGGCCTAAGGATGATGGATAAAATGAGGTTAAGAGGTAAACCCTGAGGTACCACACAACCCTTCCGTCATTTTGTAGAATACACACTGCATATGACTTACCGGAAGTATGTAGAAAGACTTTAGGACCCAGATGTAGAGGTTTGAACCTTTGAAAAACAAAATAATGGAAGTTGGGCTTGGATTGTATCACAACTTTATTAGTTCTAGGGTATTTCATGTTTTGATGGGACCCAGAGCCTCAACCTTACGAAATTAGTCTATCATTAGATGTAAGTCTTTGAAGACATAATTAGGCCCCGAACCACCCATCAAACCACATAGTCCGGATAGTTCTAGGATGAAGGTAGTAGATTATTTAACAACTCAAACATCGCCTTCACCTCACGTGGCAAATTCCCATCCTAAAGGTGTGTATAGTTATTATAACCCAGGTATAGATGACCCTAAGAGACATTATGGATTTATTAAATTACAGGGTTTTTCACTTGTGTTGATATTTCTAATTGGGAGATTTTTGATGCATGACTTGGCGATTAGAATTAAGGATGTTTGCTCCTCTTATGAGAAGAACTTAGTTTATTTCAATAGGCCAATAAAGTAGAGTGAGGTTAGAATTCTAGAAGCACACCGTTAGAGCTATTCTTATACAAACAAATTTCTCATACGTTTGGTCCTTCTCATCAACGGTGGTTTATGTACCGTTTTCTAATAACCCGCACTTAAACTCATGTGTAGGGAACCCTCCCTTTTTCTGTCTAAATATGGATAGAGTCAGGGCTCGTGACTCGTACAAAAACAAGCGGCTCTTTTGGAGGCAACTAAATATTTACTTTTATCTCTATTAGGAGTTGTTGCGTGTTTTAATTCTTTTTCATTTGTTTCTTTATGTTTGAGTAGTTTGTAATCATTTTTGTTTGTCTTGTCACTTAGTATTATTTGCATTCAAATGTATTTTGCAACAAAATTAGTGTAGGGGAATTATCAGGTTTTTAAAACAATTACGCATGTTAATAAAATTGTTTTATTAATTCAGTGTCAGTTCGAGTCATATGATTTGACATTGTTTAATTCTCTGGTTTTATGCAGCTATTGTACAGGAATTACTTATGGAATTCAAGTACAAGAAATTTTTCATCAAAAAAAAAATTAGTTTTCACACGAATGTGGTTAGTCGAAGTCAAGCCTAGCTTAACACAACGCACCCCGAAACGCACCTCTCCACCCGTCACCACGGCACTTGTGACGGTGTCACAATAACCATGCCCGGCACATCACACTTACTCGACCTGCGGTCCATGATTCTACTCATGCGCTCAAGTTTTTCGCAATTCTTTTTGCGACTACTTAACAAATCCCTCCTTGCCAACGAACATTCTAATAAATATGCTAATTGTTCCCTTTATGCAACACTCGACTATATAAACATTGAGGTTTAATAAACCTTCTTCTCACTCCCATCTATCTTTAATGTATTTATTCGTCGTCAACAATAAATTCACGTTCTGTATATTTGTCTATCGAACATTTTTTATTACTTGGTATAGTTGTCTGTTGTCTTTGATTACATGGTCTTATTTCGATGAGATGAAGCTTGTAAGATTCTTAGGATGATTTCAATGGATTGATTTATGGAGGACGATTTAACCAGTTATCGCATATTTCTTCTCCATTATTGAGCAAACCAGAGGAGTACTAGTTTCTTTTACTTGTTTTCTTTTCCCTTTATTTGTTTTTACGACGCATATGTTCAGCAATCTCCTAAATTACGCATATTTAGAGTGAAAGAACTTTGATCCAAGCTGCTTCAACCGTCTAAGATAACATAATAGTGTCGTGAGATTTAGAAATCATTTAAGCAAAATATTAGAAAAAAACACGGTCAAAAGTAGATGCTTTGTAAAAATATAAAGGTTTATATAATGTATAAAACTCTAACAATTTTTTTTTACCCTTTCAAAAACACTCTTAACTACTGTAATAAAGTATTGTGGAAACACACAATCAAGCTAAGCCATGAAATTATAAAAACCCTCGTTTTGTCAATTCCAAATAGAACCATATCTCTTAATGTAATTGTTTACAAGTAAAGCTCATTAAACTTGTAATCATCAATTTAATGCATAATTTTGATAAATATTAAATAATAATACTAAACATTTACATTATTAATAATTTAGACGTTTTACTTTTAAAAAGTATATTTCTACTACTCTATAAAGTATTTGGGACATACTAAATAAGAAAGGCTTAAAATGAAAAATATTTGTTCGCCATAAAAATAGTCACAGATACACGCCGTCACATTATGCGGGTACCTTGCTAGTATTATGATTAGTATATAAAATTGTAATTCATCTATACTACTGTAATATTTAAAAAAGCAACAAATCTTGAAAGTGAAAAAGTGAAAACTTAATTTTATATTTGGAAACTAATCAATGTTTAATCAATGTTTTTTGAAAACCGGGTCTCTATTCGAGCCGATCGGGTCACCGGGTTACCGGTTCGACCACCGGGTCAGCCCGGTCTTCCACCGGGGTTCAAAAATATAAAAACCAGTTTAATTTGACCTTTCGGGTGTCTACTCGACCCTATCGAGTTACCGGGTCATCGTGTTACCGATTCAACCGGTTCGACCACCGGGTCAACTGGTTTTCCACCGGGTTTCAAAAATATAAAAACCGGTTTAATTTGACCCATTTTTCGACCGTAAACGGTTCAACACTTCAACCAGTTAAACCGGCCGGGTCGAGCCAGGAAAACATTATGTTTAATCTAAAATCTTCAAACTTTTATTATTTTTCGTTTATAATCCATAAACTTTTTTTTATCACCACAACTATTTACCGCTATAAAACCCCGTTACTATGCACGAATACTCGTCTAGTAATTTATAAAATACTTTGAGTTGCACTTTCAAATGACATTTGCTATGTAAAAGTTCTAGCACGTTGTGATGAAATTTAAATGATACATTATTATTGAAACGAAAAGTCAAGAAAAACAACATATATGTACAAAAAAGTTTCTAAACCAAAATTACAAACGTTTTTCATGATTATGTTGTTTAAGGGCAGGTTTCGGGCTTTAGTTGAGCTCTTGGCGTTTCGAGGTGGCTCAGGCACTTTGAAGTGGTTCTTTCCTATAGGAGTTATAGGATATGTATTTGTTAGTTAACGAGTTTAGTGGTTGTTCAAGCGTTTGTTTGAGGTTAATGTAGTACTTTAGCCACATTCCATTGTACTAAACTGTTTTTTTTGAGTAATATATTTTACCGGGGGTAATCCTTTTTACCAAAAAAAAAAAAATTACAAACGTTTTCGACTCAAGTTCAACATAGTAATCAATTTATTATTGTGCCTTATGTGGAATCACCTCCTACAATGATTGTTGTATGTTAGGGCTGTGATTATGGGACCGCTTCGGACCGGACAGGAACACCGGCCCGGACCTCGAAGTTATTTCGGTCCGGTCCTCGGTCCGGGGTTTTAGACCAATACGGTCTTCGGTCCGGTCTTACCAAAAAGCCGAAGATTATGTCGTGTAGGACCGGACCGGACCGAAGACCGACCCGGACCGGACCGTACCATTTCGGTCCGGTCATCGGGCCGACATTTTGAACCAACTTGGTCTCGGTCCGGTCCGGTCTTCGACCGATGCTCACCTCTAGTTGATGTATACTAGGTTTTGACAATTTTTCATTAATTAATTATAAAGGTATTCAATATTGGGTTATTAAATGTATTTTCAGAATTTCCTAAAATTGCGAGTATCTTAAGTTATATAGTATTGACTATTGAGTATTGATGTAATACACGGAAAATTTTATGAAATGGATTTGGTGATTCGTTTGACTTCTAGGACTAAATATAAATTAAAAAAATTCTTAAGGGTGGCGTTTGTCTGACCATAAAGTAAATAGTTAACTATTTGATATCTTTTCAAATTTGGAAGTAATGTAGCATGAGATAGTTATCTACATGTGATGTACGGGACTTGTAGAATAAGTCAGAATGTTGCCGAGATTATTGGCCCAATCCTCCTTAAATATATAACGAACTCCCTGCAACATATCATTAAACACAAGAAAAAAAAAACCTAGACATAAGAGAGAGCAGCAGTAGGTAGATCGGAGCATAAGTTTCAAGGTTCGAGTTCACGTTTTAACAATCAACCAAGGTAAACATTCTCCTTAGAATTGATATGTGAAAGTACTAAAAACATGGCATGTTATAGAATAGTCAATTGGTAATCACATTAGACAAAATAGTTTCTATCATGGCTGCATGTAATCGGGCCTATTAACTGTTAATATTATGATGCTTTATAACTTTGTTTAATGAGAGAGATAAGAAAATTAGGTATGGCTTAATTCTTAATTTTAGCATGCTAGACACTCATCTTTTTGAATTCAGTTATTAGTAAACTTCAATTTATTAATGACAATGGACTAAGAAGCAGTAAGAAAAAAAAAGGGTGCCTTATAACCAGGATAAATAAAGATGCTTTATAACCAAACTTGCTGGCTTTACTAGCTATTTGATGTTAAAAAAAAAGAGAGCAATTGGAGTACATGTTTGGCTCGATAAAAGATGGAACTTTGATGTGTAGTAATAAATAGAGATGCATACTTGTGTTGGGTATTACCGAATGCAAGGAAGAAAAAAAAATGAACAACCTGTTGCTTTAGTTTCTTTTCTATTAATCGAAGCTAATAGCGTAATTTTGACTATTGTTGTATATAATTTATTTCCAATCTTGGCATGAAACTGTAATGCCTTAATAATTGATTTAAAGTAAATTCAGTTTTATAAAATATTACAAAAATGTATGTGAATATACTGAAGACATTGTGTAGGTACATGAGAAACTTGTGTAATTGAAACATACACCCTACATATAATATGGTCAAGTTAATATTATGCGCTTGTAATTTCCATTCTACAAAGTTCAAAAATAATAATAATCAGTTAAGGCATTAACGAAAGGCTCGACCGATCAATTAGGACTTTTTTTTTAAATGAGCGTATGTGGTATTGAACGTGGAAAAAGTCTTAGTGGGATTTTATTGTAATTGTAGGACATCTTGCCTAAAACAAGTGAACGTTCATTCCGAGCATTTTTCAGGTGAGTTTTCATGTGTTTTTTAAATTGGGTTGCACTTTTTATTGAAAAGATATATTATCATGCAAACTTGTTTGAATGAGCATTGTTTGCTACGTGTTCGATTGTTTGATAATATGTGTAAGTAGTGAAGATTGTTATATTTATATGTTGAGATATATAGATGTTGAATTTGTGAATAGTGATTTGTGGACTATGAGATATGAATTGTTGAAACCGTTGAATCGAACGGGTAAAAATATAAATTGTTGGAACCGTTGAACCGAACGGGCAATGAATTGTGGAATCGTTGAACCAAATCAAAATATGAATCGTTGGAACCGTTGAACCGAACGGAAATATGTTAAATCGTTGGAACCATTAAATCGAACGAAATTGCGAATAGTTGATATATGTTGATATATGTTGGATTGTGATATAAGTTGAATTGTTGGTTTATATATATTATTGATATTGAATCAAATAAGAGTATGTGGTAATTGAATAGCACTTATATGAATTTAACAAATTGCATTATTGTTTTACAAGTTCGTTATTATTTGAAAAGTGTTCGGATTATATTTATGTTTTGTATGTGAAAACCATGAATTCTCACTAGGCCTTTGGCTGACCCAAAACTCTTTTAAAATTTTTGCAACCCAGATAAGCTGCTTAGGAAATCAAGTGATTATTTGGGCCCGACTAAGAGTAGACGCTTCGGCTGATATAAGGTAAAATAGATGGTTTATCGCTCCGAAAAAGTGGGGTGTTACCATTGACCTCTTAATTGTTTAAGGAAAATAGAAAAGCAAAAAAGAATTACATCCTTTATAAAGAAAGTTATAATTTGTTTTAACAATCAGGATCTTGAGTGCCACTAATCTAACCATTTGCTTACCTAAAACTGCATGTAAACCATTACTATCTTGTTTTAGTTTTGGAGTTGACACATGTATGTATATGTTGTTCACATATAGATCTAAATTTTTGGGTTTTTTGAATTTCTTACTCATCTGGCTTCAATAAGGTACGGTTGTTTGTGGTATATTAATTTATATATCTCTTATTGTTTTTGGATGTTTGAATATAATTTTTTGGTATTTTTATCATGTGGTTGCTATAATGGAATTACTTATCTTCATCTTCGAGTTTGCTTCACGTATTTTTAAACAAACAACAGCTCTTCTTTTTAGAAAAGATTAATTTTCCTTTTTTTTAGATATTGGATGGCTTTTGTTATGTAGGATGGAATGCTTAATTGATGATCCTGTTGTTGTATATATATGTTCTAGGAATTGCAACAATCAAAACTACTCTACAGCAGCAACAAGAATTTGGGGGTAAGCTTTCTTTCTTATTTCTCGCTATCTTGAGGTTGAGGTGCCAAAATGGGTAACAAGATAATTGTCGGCAAAATGGGTAAATCTGTAACAGGATAAGAGGTTAATAAGGATGTTTTGGGTGTTTGGATTAGCTTTGTTATGAGCTTATCGGCTTGATTTTGAAAACTAAAAAAGCTTACATTTTTTAGGTTATGACTTATGACTTAATTAACTTGAGCTTATGGACTTACATAAATAGTAGCTTATAGCATTTAGCTTACACCGAGTATGGATACTTATGGTATACTATTTGCGAGCTTAAGGTTATGCTTGAAAACAAGAGTACTGATAGTCTTCATAAAATCTTCGTCTTAGGGCCTTTTGGACGTACTACGTTAAAACTCTTATTTATGGCTGTGAAGAATTTATTGCCTCATGTTCAAGTGGTCATCGCGGTAATGAACAGTTGAGTCCACCGATTCCACTTAAAAATCTCTTTTCCTCAGCTTTGTTCCCTTTAGTCTTCCCCTGATAAAAATCCATCAAGAAAAGGAGTTCATGTCCGCGTTTTTGTTTTCAGTGGTACCTTATCCGAGGGATACCTATGGAAAGATCATCATGGAATTGGGAAAACCTTATGCTCTGTCGCCAATTCATTAGGTACTTCTTGCATTTATTTATCTAGCGAGATTAATTTGTATAAGAAATCGGTAAGGTGTCGTTTAAAAATTAGAGAAAGAGAGTTTTTAACCAGGTTAGGTCGGTTAAATTACTGAAACGAACCCGGCCGGTACTATGGGTTCGAGTAACTCATTTGTTTTGCTTTCCAGTTTAGTTTTAACCCCGTGCGCTGCCCACTAATTGTATGTTAAAAGTACACCATTTTGCTTGCTCAATCCTTGCTGTCGGGGGCAAGGTAAAACGTAGATATTTACTTTTTTTCATTTAACATTTCTACTTCTCATGTTTTTGTGTATCGTGTGTTATAATTGTGGTCAGACCATGTAAAATTATAGGTTGAGTGAAACGGGTCAACATGTTTTAATAATAATTACAATAACTAGACGTAGCACATATTATTCAATAATAATGAATTATATAGTTTTTTGAGTAACCGATCATTTATGCAGGTATGGATTCGACAATGTCAGGCTGCAATGGCTTCTCTTCCGCATTTCACATCAGATACTTTGAATGTCGCTGCTTAAACATAATAAGGTACGAATGCAATATTTTAATGTTGTCTGAAGTTGTCGTGATGAATATCTTTTGTAGTATTTTTAGTTTCGTCTTTAATTTTTTACATTACGATGTACAATCAGGACATACAATTTCTATTGCTGTCTTTATATATTTTTTGTGCATATTGTGTAATTTTATTCGAACTAAATATAAATTGGATGCTTCTTTAACAGTCGCAATATGTTACCGCGTGAAATCTCTTCCGGGCTCATGCTGCCTGGAGCCTATGTAGAACCAACAAAGGATGAAGATACGAGATGGAGCAGTATGTTATGTGTCCTGATTAAAATTATCGTCATGTTAAATGCACACGTGTGCCATTTGTTTCAAATAGTGTCACTCTAAAGTGACTGTTGCAACAGCAGTAAATTAAAAAGGCTATGGGGCTGTTGGTCCTTCGATGGTTTGAGTAGCTGGTGGTTTTCCGGGGCTATGCTAGATGCTGTAAATGAATCGGGGATTCATGAAGATATAAGTTTTGTTTTTATCGTGTTAAAAACCCAATGAAAGTGAAGAGGGTACCAAGAGTAAAAGATGTATCCTAGATGGGAGAGGAAGCCTCCTCTTCTTTATACACACTTCCAGGTTTAGATATCTCTTTCAATAAGAAAAAAAGAAACAAGTCAACTTTCCTGTTTGCATCTAGTTTCCTTTCTATCTAGGACATTAAGTCAAAAATAAACACCCCCTAAACCATGTCTCAAAAGGATGCCACAACAGAAAAAATTTGTTACTTTACATGATAATGTATTCAACTAATTCTTCAGTCACGTTGTGCAATTTACTTAAGTATATGTTTTTCCTTTTTATGCAACGATAATTGCATTAAGACTATTTAAACATTACAACAATATTTTCTTTAGGATACGTCATGGTATCTTATTGGAATGGCTTAAATAAAATGAATATGTGTTGCTTTTTTTTACATGAACGGGGTATAAGCTTTTCTACTAGAATAGTCATGTTATCTTATTGGAATGCTTAAATGAAATGAATCTGTGTTGGTTTTTTTTGTACATGAACAGGGTATAAGCTGCTTTTGATTATGGTCGTGATTAGACACGATGGCAACATTAAGTTTGTCTGCTTGGGGTACGGTGAAAGGTACATGTATGGAGTCTTCAAGCAGAGCATCTCCAAAGCAGGGCGAGAAGGGACGAAAGAAGATTGGCTCGAGGTGTGAAACCCACTTGCTACTTCTATTTTATCATTCGTGTATGAATGTGTAGTATGTTAACTAGGTCTGTTTGCAAATTTGTATATTATATATCATGATTATGAGGCAAAGTTTTATGGTTTGGTTTCAGGTTGTGTGGCACATCCCAAGCATAGGCATTCCAGGTTGTTGATTCTTTTCAAGCCGGACATGAAGGTTAGGTTTTTATTTCCCCCCCCACCTATCTAAAAATGGTATTAAATCTCATTTAGTCCCCGTTCGGATTCTGAATCTGTTGGATTCTTACTCTTTATGATTATCCTATTTCGTTATGTAGTGTGTCCTGCATAAAAGAGTCATAGTTAAACATGATTTTTTAGCTTTCAGTGAGTTTGTTCAGGGTTTGCTTCAGAGGGTTGATTCATAATTATGCGAATACCAATTAAGCATTATGTCATTGTTATCTTGATTTTTCTGTTATCATCTCTTTTTGGTTAAAGCAGATTGCGTAGGATCTGACTACATTAAATTTGCGCCTTGGTGTATGTGCTACGATGAGACTGAGAGTGACCTCAATGAGTTCAGTATATATGATGATATTGGGAGTTGGGCAAACGTGGATGATTTCCAGTGGTTCGATCGCAACAAAATCCACAAAGGGTTTTCGTGGTCTTTTGGTGGTTCGACCTTCAACAACAAAGACTCATTCGGTTTACTTGATTGTCAAGATTCGTTGATCGTTTGCTAATACACTACTAGTACTAGCATACTTCATTGTTTGCTAAGAACGTATTGTGTGTGGAAGCTTAGAGGAATCATACCTTTGATTCTTGGTGGTTTCGCGTGGTATTATACACACGCGTATATAGAAGACGGTGTTTACGGTTACCTTTAAACGGTGTATCGTTTCGTGCTAAAAGGTACACTTTTTCTATTCTTGTTAATTAATGTATTCTACATGTTATCTTTATTCCGCTGCGTACTCGTGTTAATTAATTGGTTAATTATATCGTAAAACCCAACAGTTATAACAAAGAAATCTCGACACTTATACTTAATCAGTTAATCTTTTACAATCTGTGATCTGTCACATAAGGTCAAGTAGATAAACTCATAAGCACAAAAAAATTAGATTATAAGTTTATCATTTTATTAATAAGTGAAAAACGTGATTGAGGTTGATACTTGAACAAAGTACTTTTGCTCGAACGTAATGGCTCTGTATGTTTGTATAGTATCATACCAACCCACATATTTATTTACCTCGTTCTGTATGTTCATACCCCGCATACTCCCTATATAATAACGGGAATTAGAAAGCCATTTTTTGGTCTGCATGCTGCCATATGTGACTATGGGCTATACAACACATGGTAAGATTGTAAAGTTAATATCAAAATAGGTATCTAAACCCTTATATAGTAACTTTGATTAGTTGCATTTTAATATACAAAAATTTCAATTTGAGTAAGCTGACCGCTCGAGTATGGCAACCACACGTTAAGTTCTAGATGAATGTTGGTATTATTTAAGATCAAGTTTAGTCTAATAGAGTGGCTGTTGATAAATGACTGAGTGACTAAATGATATATATATATAACTATGGCTGAACCTTTTGACCCATGAACTGACCCGAAATGGCTAATTCCAAACTGAACCTTTTTGAACTGACCCGAACGGATTTTTCACCGATAAGGTGCAATAGTGTCTACGGTGTATAATGTTTGTGTACACATATGTTCCTTTTGGTCTTTTGATTATTTATTATATATGTAACGTCATTTCTACAGGTGTTGGAGATTGGGACCATATCACATTCCATAATAATTGGTCTTTCATTAGGAGTTTCACAAAGCGCGTGTACCATCAGACCTTTGTTAGGATTCGGGGCTAAAATGGGTCAGTTTGGGGGCTGAAATGGGTGTGGGATTAGGACCTGAAATCAGGTATGGGATGGGTGCATTTGGGTGCTGAAATGAGGAACGAAGTGGGTGCGTTTGGGGGCTGAAATGGGTGGGTTTGGGTGCTGAAATGAGGAACGAAGTGGGTGCGTTTGGGGGCTGAAATGGGTGGGTTTGGGTGATGAAATGGGGGATGAAATGGGTGTGTTTGGGGGCTGAAGTGCGGGTTAAATGGGTCGGTTTCATATGTTTCTTGCAGACAGGAAAGTACACGCGAACTCGATAATTATGACGTAAGTAGTGATAGTGTCATTGCGGTGGAGAGCGTTTCAGGTGGTGGTGAGATGAGTGTTAGAAATAGTTCCGCGGTTAAAATGTTTGAAAATGAAGCATTATAGGTAGGGTTTGGAGCTTCAGTTGAAAGGAAAATTTATTTGATTTCGAGCTGCGTCCAGTGAGAAGCATATTGCCATTTTAGATGACTTGGATTTTGATCAATGCACTAAACTCAAGGTAGATTATTTTCTTATTTCTTATTTATGAAAACTAGATATCCATCCTTTAGTGACTTTGTGCATTTGGCCTTTTTCCTCTTTCTGGAACATTGTGCAGAAACGAGTTGGAATGTGGTGAACATAGTATTCACAAGAATTTAACCAAGAGGCGATATTAACAGCTGCAATGAGCGACTTACTGATAGAGCTTTTTTATGTAATAGTACACGTATATTTTGAATTGAACTTATTCATATCAGAAATGTAGGATATGGAAGACGATATCATTCGTCCATGTGTTTGTGTATGCCTTTTCCTGTGTAAATTAGCAACAATTTTGTAGCATGAGTAAATATGTTAAACTTAAATATATATCGATACTTCTCGAGCTTGATATAGCTTCCCTATGTAAACTTCTAAGATAATTTTTCTTTATCGATACTTCTCGTGCTTGATATAGCTTCACTATGTAAACTTCTAAGATACTTTTCCTCAACGACTTGGACTAAAACTAAAACCCACCGCAGCGAAATGCGAGTTCAAAAAACTTGTTACTTACAAAAATTAAAATTGTGAAATTTTTTAGTATGCTAGAGCTCTCATACGTAGCAAATAAATTAAACACAAAACGTGATGTAAGCTAAAAATTCATAAAAAGTTAAATTTAGTTTTGAATTGTAAGTTGTTTTCCAAAAGACGTGGTTATTATTTGGATAATAGCACCCTTTGACCTATTTATCTAAGGGATGTTTAAAGTAGCGAATAAAAAATAAACGATCTATTATGTTTATTGGAAAACAATTATTTAAATAAAAAATATATATATTTAGTTGACTCGTTTTGTTTAGATATAAGACATGTTTATCATTCTCTATAGAATATGTAAATATCATACTTGGGTATCTGTGTTTACTACCATAGTCACAAGCATACTAACTAATATTGAACAGTACAAATCATGCTGTATTTACTCCGTAAGATTGAATAAGTTACCAAGAAGATGATATACCACAATCACTCAATTAAAGCACAGCGTTTCTTTATACGAAAAAAAGAGAGGAAAATCACCGCTGGAATACAAAATTTCTCGCGAAAGAGTAAACAGATTTTAGAGAACTAGTTTTACAGATTTTGTTCATCGTGTTCTGATCAGATGCTCTAGCTTACGGAAGGCCTATGGAAGATTGGGTTCACTACTAAATCTTTAGCAGATGGACGACTCTCAGGATCTGGGTCCACCATTGCCTGCAACAGATTGAAAAAGAAACCATTAAGTTGGTCCACAGTTATCAATAAAAATTGGCCTTTGCAATTCAAAACGTTATAATCGTCAATAGTATAATATGACCAAAAGAATGAAGAAAGTCGAACGATTAATGAGTGAAGACCAAAAAAGTAAGCCTCAGAACAGGACTTGGTCAAAAGGATATACTGAATTTGTAAAACTTAACCAGAATTTACAATCTATTTAACCCGATAAAAAAATGCCAGATTACATTTTACTTGACATGTGGCTTAATATAAAAGTTAACTATTAACGAAATAGCTAAGTAATCCTTTAACAAAAATCTAGAAGCGGTAAATTAGACGATCTGAGATGTGTTTTATTCCTAACCGGGTGAACAAAATATAGAAAGAACTGGTTTCAGAAGATACAAGTTAAATAAATTGAAAGTCACCGAAAATGTGTTTTGATGCACAAACCGCCTAAACCAATCATATAAAAAACTGACTTAATGCATACACTATTCTTTATTTTTTGAAGTTGGATATATACTTCTTCACATTAACCTAATTCGACACATTGCAATATATTACCTGTTTTGACCATTACTAACCCACATATTTTGCTACTTCTAGGTTCTAACAAACATTAGATACAAGAATATAACCTAAATCAATAAGTTGACCATGTTCAATATATTTATAACAATAAATGATGAGTGATAGGCAATAATACCTTGACTATTTCATGGAATCGCACTGAACAATTAGGAAGAGGAGGGAGGTTCCATTTCCTGAGATCATCTGACACAGCATTTTCCAATTTTGATCCACTAGCAAGTTCAACAAAAGTAGCTCCAAAAGAGAAGATATCAGCTTTGTCAAGGTGACTATAGTTCTCCTGTAAAATTTCTGGCGGCACGTAACGTCCATCGCCTTCATAAATGTCCATACTTCCATCAGTGAGGGCTGCACACCCAAAATCACCAAGCTTGTATACACCACTCTTTACAAATATATTTTCAGGTTTGATGTCTAGGTGAACAATTCCCTTCTCATGTACAAATTGCAACACCTTAGCTATCTGTAACCAAAACCATTATGACAATGAGTAAATACTAGTTGGTTACCCGCGCATAGCGGCGGCAATAAATTTTTTACTAACTCAACTCTTTACGCAATTTCCTACCCGCTTAGTAATTTCATTTCACAACACTTTGAATGTATGTGTTCATTTGAGTTTCCCGTAGCTTTCTCGCAATACCAAATTAACATCATCATTCTCGCATGTAAAAAGACAACACTCTCTCCGAAAATATATAGTTTTAACGTATCAAGTTCATATTTAATTAAGGTTAAAGTTGTAAAAAATACAAATCAACATAAAATAAACCCGCTAAAAATGTAAAAAACAAAAAATTATAAAAATATATCAAAATGAATGTTGAATGAAAGAGCATAAAATTTTAAAAAATATGGTGAAATTATATCATAATAAAATTAAATTGATAAAAAAATATTTCAATTTGAAAATAGAGGTGAATTTTTAATCAAAATGTGACACATGTCATTTTATGATGTGGTTTCTTAAAATGAGATGGATGGTCAAGATTGCACCTCCTTATCTTAATTTTTAATGGGTCCCACATTATAAATGCTTTATATAGTAGTATAGATATTTTCTTAATTAAACTGAAAAACAGCAAGTTCTGTGTTAAGCACCCAAATTCACAGGATTTTAGCTCAGCCATATTTCTCAATCAATAGTATTTTCCTTCTTGTAAAGTAACATAGAAGCAGTTTTACATGGATTTATACAGAGCCTACATCAATTCTAAACCTGAATTAATTGCATGGAATCAATTTTACAGACTTTTCGCTTTAAATATAAACCGTAACGACTGCATAACACAAAATAATATAAAATGTATTTTTAAGCATATTAACCTGGTGCATTGCTTCTAACAGATCACCCACCCTCTGCCTGGTGCATTGCTTCTAACAGATCACCCCTCTGCAGAGTTCCATGTACAGTTTGTTGTCCTCAAACCAACAGGTAGTATATCCAACAATATTATCATGCACATACATTCAACAATGTTAGGAGTATAAAAAGGTATTTTTAGTTACTCGCCTAGAGAAGCTAAAGCTTGTACTTTCTGCAAAGCTTTGTACCTGAGAATTTGACCCTTATAAGGCATTTGGCATCGAAAGAAGCATATACAGACTTTCATATGCATGAATACATCATCTTAGAAAAATCTACTTTTTATACGGCAACTTATTTTGGGAAAAGCATACCTTTCAGCATCCACATTTAGCTCGCGTTTGCTTATTTTTACAGCATACATGCACCCATCAAATTGGTTTAACGCTTTGAATACATTCCCGAAGCTTCCGGTACCAATTCTCTATAGAAGAGAAAAGTTAGTTTTAGGTGTCGTGCTTTAAATTTTTTTTATCACCATACGATCTTTCTATCAAGTCATTATACCTTTATTTCATGAAATTCTGTTATATAGCGTGAAGAAAGACTGTCATCGCCACTTGGAGGAGAGAAAACTGCAGGTTTTGGTCGGTAGCCATCATAATATAAAGCATCCTTGATAAAGCGGTTTATCATAAAAGCTGAAGGTTTTAGCTGTTGACGACCTAAAGCCACATCAGATGGATTTACAATCCATGCTCGGGTAGTAGAGGTTTTGTTACTTGTTTAATATCTACTTCAGTTTCTCCCAGTACATTTCGGATTTGGAAGATGATGTACCAGGAGAAACTGAAGTAGATATTGAACAAGTAACAAAACCTCTAACAAAACCTCTGATACCCGAGCATGAATCTGTAAATCCATCTGATGTGGCTTTAGGTCGTCAGCAAATAAAACCTTCAGCTTTTATGATAAACCGCTTTATCAAGGATGCTTTATATTATGATGGCTACCGACCAAAACCAGCATTGTTCTCTCCTCCAAGTGGCGATGACAGTTTTTCTTCATGCTATATAATAGAATTTCATGAAATAAAGGTATAATGACTTGATAGAAAGATAGTATGGTGATAATTTTTTTTAAAGCACGACACCTAAAACTAACTTTTCTCTTCTATAGAGAATTGGTTCCGGAAGCTTCGGGAATGTATTCAAAGCGTTAAACCGATTTGATGGGTGCATTAAGCAAACGCGAGCTAAATGTGGATGCTCAAAAGGTATGGCTTTTCCCAAAATAAGTTGCCTAATAAAAAGTAGATTTTTCTAAGATGTTGTATTCATGCATATGAAAGTCTGTATAGGCTTCTTTCGATGCCAAATGCCTTATAAGGGTCAAATTCTCAGGTACAAAGCTTTGCACGAAGTACAAGCTTTAGCTTCTCTAGGCGAGTAACTAAAAATACATTTTTATACTCCAACATTGTTGAATATAATACTTGAATGTATTATAATACTTGAATGTATGTGCAAGATATCATGATAATGTTGTTGGATGTACTACCTGTTGGTTTGAGGACAACAAACTGTACATGCAGATGGAACTCTGTGATCGCAGTCTATCTTTCAATGTTTCATTAAGACCATCTGCAGAGGGTGATCTGTTAGAAGCAATGCACCAGGCAGAGGGTGATCTGTTAGAAGCAATGCACCAGGGTGATCTGTTAGAAGCAATGCACCATGTTAATATGCTTAAAAATACATTTTATATTATTTTGTGTTATGCAGTCGTTACGGTTTATATTTAAAGCCAAATGTCTGTAAAATTGATTCCATGCAATTAATTCAGGTTTAGAATTGATGTAGGCTCTGTATAAATCCATGTAAAACTGCTTCTATGTTACTTTACAAGAAGGAAAATACTATTGATTGAGAAATATGGCTGAGCTAATAAAACAAACATAGTGTAGGGAAACATGTACACTTTTTATTATAACAAAATCAGATTACGATTAACAAATAATTAACAGAAATAAATAACAGAAAATATAACAGACAAAATTGGGTAGAAGCAGAAGACAGACACTATGAACGATAAATAAGAAAACAGTAAAAGGTCGAAAACAGTAAAAGGTCATGGAACTAGGCACGTGTTGGACACGCTTCCCTTAAAACAGATTCGCCTTGTTTGTTCCCTCGGGTACAACCGTATCAAGATATTGTACCGACGGACCTGTTCCATACTTGCTGAAATATCACGGAAAATGAGTACTTTGATTGACAAGACTGCTGGCGAAATACTTGTTAAAGGTAGTTTTCTCTCTTGTGTGTTTTTCTTGTTGTGTCTTGGAATGGTTGAGATTGTCATCTATTTATACACATTCATATGCATATGTTGTATGGTGCAATAATGTCAATTTAATGCCTTATCTAATGATTCAGTAATTTTCTGTTATAAACATTTTGAAGTCAATATTTACCGCAATTAAATTGTTAATTAATGACCAATTAATTTACAGTTATAGACATTTGAGTCAAATAATAACCGCCAATTAAATTGTCAATTAATGACCCATTAATTTACAGTTATAAACATTTGAGTCAAATAATAACAGCCAATTCAATTGTCAGTTTCCAAACAAAACTCATAACTGACATTTAATCATTTTTCCTCCATTCCAAATACCTTCTTTGAGACTCGATATCTCATTCACACTAACTCTATTTTGGACATATACTGGCTCGACCTGGCCTTACATTTAATAATTATATTTACTAATAATTATTTATGTCCAAATTTAGTGAAAACACATTTTTCACTAAATTTTTTTCCAACAATCCCCCACATGAATGGAAATCGGTCGAAAACACTCGAAATTTTTGGCGAAATTTCTGCGGTTGAGTCCTGCATAGGATAGGTAGGTGTGACCCTTTGAACCTTCCCTTGTGAGATGCACTTAGCCTCCTAGATCTGAGTAGACGCGATGTCCTTGAACTCAGCCTCTGTTTACGTAGACGACAATACACACTCACACACGACTCTCCCTGACATTGTCAAGTCCTCATAGTCGTGCTCGTTATGGTCATGAGCACTAGCCTGGTTCTGCAAGAGCTCTTAGGAATTGCGCCCCCACAATTCCCTTTGAAGCGACCCCACTTCTCTCTCACATAGGTGATTTCATCTTGAATCATTAAAAAACATATACTTTCAGATTTCATCTTGAATCGTTATGCTTTATGATTTCATCTTGAACCATTAAAGCCATATGTTTAACCTCTCAACAAGTCACATTGTTATAGGAATGGACTAGGATGTTACAATTTAAGTAACACCCCCATATTGACGTGACTTCCCCCACATTTCTATGATTAGGTTGTCCTATTTGCACTAATCTGGGATCTCAGTCAAATAAGGTTTGGTCTTCCTTAAAGAAACTGCCTTCTCTTCAAGGGCTTTAGTTTCATTCTTTTGACGACTCTATAACTAAACTCTCTACTTAAGCCTTTGTAAGCGGATCGCGCATGTTATCCGTTGCTTATACGTAGTCAATTGTGATAACTTTGTTTGAGAGTAGTTGTCGCACCAATCACCGTCTATGATGAATATGTCTCGACTTACCGTTTTACATTGTGATATGAGCTCTGTCAAAATTCTATTGACTATCACACTTGATACACATGGCCGTTACCGGTTTACGCCATCTTGGTATGTCCTTTACGAATTAATCGTAAATATCCCGCATATTCTATAAATTTATCTTAAATGATAAATTCATCATAGATTTAGCTATCAGCGTCTGTTTGAAATACTGTCAATATTTCTAAGACATAGCTTCCACTTAGCGTAAATACATCCGCTCTAGTGGATCTAGATTCTTATTCCTCCAAGAATCTGTATTTGCATTACTCTATCATTTGATAGTAGCCGTATATCTTCCATATGCATATCATAGTACTCATGTAATACTTCTTCAAAATTTCCCCAATGGAATTATTGGTATATTACTTAACACTGACTATGAGTTCTAAATCAGGGCAGACGCATGTCATTAAACACAATAAGATGCCTAAATATTCTTTGAAGTATTTAAAATGAGCAACACCTTTAGGAATAAAAGATTTCATTGAATTCTAGTTGGCCGGACCCCCACAGTGAAACCTCTCAAGAATATTGTCTCTTACAATGTTTTGACTTAACACAAATCCATATGGTTCACTTCAAGAACCATATCAACAACTAATGAAAGTTCATGTCCAAATCTTGACTCCAAATACAAATTAGTGGATTTGTTTATCTTTATTATCACATTTAGTAATAATTATACATATATGTATAAACACAGGAGTTAACATATACATCCATTAATTTCAAATCCACATTCTTACATGATATGGTGAAATTTGATGTCCTTGTTTTGAAGCTTTCCTTAAGTCATATACTGACTTAACGTTTAGAAATGTCGGTTTCACATCCATTAGGTAAACTTCCAAATTCCTTAATGTGGCAATAGCAAGTACCATTCTAATCGAGGTTATTCGCGTAACAAGAGAATAAGTATCAAAGTAATCTAGACCTTCGCGTTGTCTAAATTATTTGATTACCAATCTTGCTTTGTGCTTTGCAATGGTGCCATCGGCTTTCATCTTCTTCTTGAAGATCCATTTATAGCCTAGTGGTTTACAACGGGAAAGTAAAACCACGAGCTTCCAAGTATGTTTTGTATAATAGAATCTATTTTACTTTTATTGGCTTCTTTCCATTGAGCCATTTCGAGGAAGTTACCGCTTCTCGATAAGAAGTAGGTTCATTTCCTACCATAAAAGAAACAAAATCGGGTCCAAACGATTTCTCGGTTCTTGCCCTTTTGCATCTTCTAGGTTCAACCTCTTCTTCCTTGGGTTGATATTATCTCTCATCTTAGAGATCATTATCATCATGTTGTCTTTGATTTTGGACAACTTCATCATCTATTCCAGATGATCTTCCAATTTCCTTTGTTAACACGGAAATATTTTCAAAGAAGGAAGCACTTCTTTATTCCATTATCGTATCCTTGTGTATATCAACAACCACAAAGAAACCATACACACTACTATTATGAGCATATAGTAAGAACATGCAATTCATAGTTTCAGGTCAAATCCTTTGAACCTTGAGGTTCAATGCAGATATCTTAGCTAGATACCCCCCATATTTGTAAATACTTATAAGATAGTCTTCTTCTCATCCATAGTTCATAAGAACTATCTTATATTCTTTACAAGGGATCTTATCTAAAAGATAAGTAGCCGACCCGCTTTCCCCCACATGCCATGGCTTAAACCAGGTCTTAAGAACATGGCACTAACCATATCTTCTAAGGCACGATTCTTTTCTATATCAAGTGCAATAAATTTGTGTCTAAATTTAGAAATGGAGACACAAATTCACCTCCGATATGACTTCGAACCACCTTGTTTCCGATAATAAATTGATTCTCAACTTATTTATATAGAACAATCTTGTCTATAGTAGGTATCAATCACATAAAATCACGTGAATCATATCAAGGGGTTCGGTTGTTTTCGTTCAACCGAGAGAAAAGACAATCTTGTCATTTGGCTTCAACACAAGTTTTAATTTTGTAGTCAGTGTCAATACAAAACATGGGTATCCAATTTGGTTTAATTAGACAACATATTGAGTTATAGTTTAAAACATGTCTGAGTCAGCCATGCCATACATTTAAAGAGAAGAATTTTCGGATTTTTAGATAATTATTTTACCCTTTGACTTTTAGGATCTGGCTTGACTTATAAGAACGATCGTCTAAATCACGTTTTCACGACTCGGACTCTAAAGCCAATTTGATGTGTGAAACGAAATTCCTGAAAACTTTTCAGGTTTTGCCCGAGACCTGGAAACGAGCGGAAAAGGGCTAAAACTAGACCGCCAAACATTTTTCGAACAATATTACAACGCGGACACACAAAAACATTAAAATTTGTTTTTAATTATCAGTATTTATTTAATAAAATATTAATAAATTAGCCTTCATTTTAATTAAAGCGTTGGGATAACGCGAATATCGAGTTGAAATCAAATTTTATTTTCGGAAAGACGAAACGGTTCACAAATTGATAAAAAAAAAAAAACAGATATTTTAAATAATTGTTATAAAAATATTTATGGAAAACATTATCAAGTAAATACTCATTTTTATCAGAAAAAATGATTCGAAAAAACAAATGGCGCAAGTTTTCAAGATTTGCATCGTACTTTAAGTCGCCTCAAATTAGCCCCGAACCGCTTTTTCTTTTATCAAAAAAGTATATGAAAGTTACACATTTGGTCCATCAAGTATCTAAACACATATCATTCAACTTTTAAAGTTTTAATTTAAAATACATTTTTTATACTAAATTTCATTTTCCCATCTAAAAATACACCAACACACACAAATTAAAACTCTCTCTCCTCCTCCCTTCAGTCATCATCGTCCGGCCGCCCCACCGCGGCAAGCCACCTTCTTCTCCGGCCAACTTTTCGGCCACCACCAAAGTCGCGCCGCCGGAAAAGTTTTCCGGCGGGCTTATCCGGCCAACACCAAAAATACTCCCCACCTCCGGATCTACTCAACCCACTACATCACTTCCCTTCACGCGCCACCACCACCCCCACATCACCACCGACAGCCACGCCACTATCATCATCTCATCGTCATCATCACAACCGCGAGCCCACAACCACCATAACACCACCGTCGTCATCATCTTCATAACACCACCACCGAGGCACCTAGGGTGCGTTGGGGTTGTAAAACCACCCAAAAAGGGGTGCGTTTGTCACGGGACAGCCGGGGGAGGTGTGTTTGTTGTGGTGACAGTCGGGTCGGGTTGAGTTGACTGTCCAACAGCCGGGACAGCCGGGGGGATAAGGGTTGTCGGGTTGGGTCTATT
Source organism: Tanacetum coccineum (assembly GCA_026074375.1). NCBI lineage: Eukaryota > Viridiplantae > Streptophyta > Magnoliopsida > Asterales > Asteraceae > Tanacetum > Tanacetum coccineum. The sequence goes on along the minus strand of BQNB010022697.1, from coordinate 17,668 downwards.
AACACCACAAGGGTGCGGGTGGATTGTAATAAATACCCAAGAAAGGGTGCGTTTGGTCCCGGTGGTTTATCACCAACGAGGGTGAGTTGGGTTTTCACCCAAGACTAGGGTGCGTATGGTGTATTAACAGCAGACCCGGGGTGTTTGTTTTATTGGTTATAACGAAAATGGGCGTGTTTGGGGTCCGGGTCAGCAGCGAGAAGAGTGCGTTTGGCTGTGAAACATCACAGCTAGGGTGCGTTTGGCTGTGAAACATCAAAGCTAGGGTGCGTTTGATTTATGGTTTCCTCAGTAGGGTGCGTTTGGCTGTGGGTTTTTTTCTCTTTAGTGGGTTGAAGCCAAGCGGGGGGTTTAGGTTCGGTTTTAAGAACAACAAGAGTGCGTTAATGGTTCCACTAGAACGACGAGGGTTTTGTTTGGTTTAATATATCAAAGCAACAAATAAAAAAATAACTTAAGTTTCAATAAATATTAAAACTGGATTAACTATATATGGTGGTTTTAAATGGTTCAATAAATATTAAAATATTTATTAAGTGAGTTAATAGGATTAACAATAAATATATTATTAAAATTTTTATAACATAAAATATTTAACAAGATTTATAATTTAATAAATCGAACAAAAGGGCGGTTAAGGTTATAAAATAATACAATATTTATTAGTTTGTTAGCTTTATATAACAACAGTAATATATATGTCATAGATCTGATAAAACGCGGGGAGTTGGAAAAATGGAAACGAGAATACTTGCAATAAATATGTTATATAACTAGAAAGCGCGAGCATATGAAATATTGAAAAAGGAAAGATTTCAATAAATTTGATTAAAGGGAAAGAGTAGAGTTTAAGGAAACGGAAAAACGTTATATAAACGGGAAAGTTCATGAAGAAAATTTATATAAAAATTTCTAATAATTTCGTAAGGTGTACTAAAACTTATAATATTTTAGAAAACCGATATAGACATTAAAGTATATTTTAATGAATATTAAAATAATAACTACATCATAACATGACAACGAACGAAAAACCAATACTTTTACATTGAGATAACCGTTTAGCATACGCCTTGTCAAAGAAACGAAACATAATTTATAAATATATAAATATTTATATTTTTATAATGGATATGAAGAGCGGTTATAAACATCGGTGTTATCAATTTTATAATATTAAAGACATTTGTCTGCTTTTAATTCAAAGAGTAGTACCAATTAATCTGCTGTCAAAAAATTAGGTTTAATTATTTATTCACAGCATTTAGATAATACATGCAAGAGTATTATACAGTTCTACATTAATACTTGAGTGTTTTTCTTTATTACTATAATTCACTGGTCAAAAATAAATAAAAAAAGAATTATACAATGGTTTATTTTTCATATGTAATATATATAGAATATATATTACACATTTTGGGAATATTCTAAATTTATTTATTTAACCAACCACCAAACCATTTCAAAGATTAATTCTAAATCTTTTATCAACGTGTCGCGTTGACATAACAATTCACCAGGAAACCCAAACACATTATCTTAGGGCAGTGGTGGACTTATCCGTTAAGTTTAAGTCTGCATCAAACTCGGTCACAACTCAGCTTCGTCTTCTATTCGCATTGTGCATATTAGATGCCTATCTATCAGTCATTCTTCATCATCAATGTCAATTAGATGCCTACCTATCAATCGTTCTTCAATATCAAGGTGAGTTCATAGCCCCACGTTTTACATGTTTTACATATATTTTGGGGTGAGAACATGCTTGTTACAAGTTCAACTACGTGTTTGATTTAAACTCGTTACGTGCTCATTTTCAACTCGTTTGCATACATGTTTACAAACGCATTTACATGGTGAATTACCTGTTTGGTTTACATACTCATTTATATATCTCGCGAGGAGATACAATACTGGGTTTACTTTTTGAACGTAAACGCATTCTATATTTTTATGATTATGGATTAGCTTAGGTGCATGAACTGAAACTCATCTTGGAGGGTGAGCGCGAATGTTATAAGATAGATCTATTAGGGATTGACAATCCCTGTTCGGTGACTAAGCTATTACTGAACGAACGTTATACCATGTCGGATCCACGATTGGATAGGCGCCTGGGCGTGGTCATAAATCAATCTGCCGGGTGTCTTGGGAGGGAGACACGCCATGATGGGTACATATAATTTTTCATTAATGCCCGGGTGTTCTGGAGGGAACACGCCGAGTGGTGGGTAACATATTAGTTTTTCATTAACGCCTGGTTGTTCTTGGAGGAACACCTACATGGGTAAACATTTACTATGCATTGAAATAAAGTGGCATACATACAAGGTCAACGACAACAGTTCATGAACTTAGATGTAATGGTAATCATGGTTTTATACACGCACGAATAAAGTGGTAATACAAAATATTGATATTTGTGATCCAACATTGAGACAAGATACATTTTTGGACTATTTGGGGATAGAATTGGTCTTTGCATATTTTACAAGACTAATTGATTTCCTAAAAATCACACATACATTGGCAGGACATTTAAGGGATTTAAATGTCACACAATTATTTTATGAGACTGTATAAGGGAGACAGTGGCATTAACGTTTTTATATGACCTGTAAATGATATAAAAAAAACAGTATGGGCAGATACATTATGGAACTAAACTTTGTTTACAGAAACCTAGGAACTCACCAACTTATGTTGACTTATTTAAGCATGTTTTTCTCAGGAAATTGATATGCTCGGATTTCTTGAAGTGCATTGGAGTCTATTCATTCAAGCTTTCATTGTGATGCAATTATGGACAAATGTATATTAAATTCAAGATGTTTGATTAAATCAACGAATTGTTTTACCAACGACACATTTAGAGTCGTTCTCTTGTTATCTTAGCGCTGTGTATTATGAAGTAGCACCCCATGAGGTATTCCGCTGCATTGTAGTATCTTGGGGTGTTACAGATTGGTATCGAAGACACTGGTATAAGAATTTACTAAGGTTGCATTTTTATCCAGACTATTAGTCGTTTTCACAAACATTGCATCACAACAAACATTTCAAAGTGCATACACGCTACTTGATTATTCTTACGTTACGTGCTGCATTAAGTTGCTTACGTGGCATACATATATAATAATATGATATATTATAATGCTTGCATTCCTTTCCGCGTATATCGTACGCTTATTTATATAAGAATTATTATATAAATACCAGAATATTTTAAGACATTGTGAGTTATACAATGGTCTCATTCTACTCGTCAGACATTGTGAGTTATACAATGGTCTCATTCTACTCGTCAGACATTGTGAGTTATACAATGGTCTCATCTTGCTTCTTAGACATTGTGAGTTAAACAATGGTCTTTAAGAATATTATTTTCTTCATAGCCATTATACTAAATTGTATTTACATGAAGGGCCGTTATAATTTTTGGTTTACATGTGATTATGTATAAATCTAATACTTTAAGTCCTTGTATAGGCGGGACTTGTAATAGGAGGATTTATATGATAATTGCTATGTTGACCGGTTCATCGAGACTTCTACCTGGTTTACTCTAACTAGTGTACTCATTTCCTATCTTGAACTCTATGTTGATCTCGCCTGGCAGTTTTCACTTCCAGTCTCTGAAGACGAGTTTTAAACACTCGTCCCATACTCATTAAAGCACATGTCAATGTCATGGTCACCTATCAAACTTAAGGTTACGAGAGTAACGTCTTATTGCATCTGGAATTTATTAAGTAGGTAGGATTTAAGATCTGGTTTATATTGAAAGTATTTGGGACGCCTTTTCATTAAATAATAAATCATAAATCACCGAACCATAAGTTTATCAATTGATTATTTACATAAATTAGGACGCTTCTTTATGCAAATAATGAATTATAAATGAGTGGGCTTAATGGTATCCGATATGACACGAGTATGAACCTAAAATTTGAAAATCGCCAGAATCTGTTGAAAAGGGTCTAGAAACACAATCGTGTTCTACCACTCGACAGAATCGTAAGGCCTCACTTGGGACTACCTTATCTCATTCTTAAGTTGTTACTTTTGCAATTGCAAATCCTTGCGATCATAAACTGTTCGTGGAACTAACCGACTTGTGTACACTTGAGCTAATGGAGCTGATTCATCGAACTAACGACTGAGTATCATAATCCGCCGTCTATCGCATAAGCTCTTTCGCGAGCTCCTCTCATTTATTGAACTTTATTATGGGGATATTGTTTCTTGGAGGGTCCTCACCCTCTGTATCCCATCACCGTTTTGTTAATTATCGTCGTTATGTTGGCTTTTGTTAGTAGTAGGCAGAGTTCCTGGAGTGGTACCCAGATTGTACAAACTTTATCAACTAATGATGAACACCCACCTTAAACATATCAGCATAATCGTCTATATAGTATCCAGTTGAATTAACTCATATGCAAGAACAAACAGTATACCAATTTAAGCCATGGTTTAATTAAGTACTTAAAGCCAAGTAAGTTGGACTTACATCCATAAGCATATTGAAGTGATCATCGAACATTACATATAGCAGAACGAACTCAGCCTTAAGACCATTAATGACTTTAAATATAGCTAACCACGCAGACTACACTTTCTCCCTTTAATGTTTCTCTATTAAGAGGTTTGCTTCATAAAGCACTTATACCAACAATAAACCTGGTAATGATGTTTCTCTAAGATACATACTCTAATGGATTGGATATCCTGGTCAACCTAGCCGAAATTTATGGATATTAAGAAATGTCGAAACACCAGATATTGCTGAATAAAGCTATCAGCGTCATGTTCAACTGGTTTAGTAAATCTTAAGTCTTTTCAAATAGTTCACACTAAACGGATAACCAGATTAAATCTCGGATGAGATTTCTTTAAGGGGTAGGGTACTGTAACATCCTGAGAATTTTCGGATTATTAACATAACAATTTAGACCCTTTGACTTTTAGATCTGTCTAAGACTTACAAAACGATCATCTAAATTAATTACGTTTTCACGTCTCGGACCCTAAAGCAATTCGAATGAGAAACGACATTCCTGACAACTTTTCAGTTACTGCTCGAAGACCTGGAAACGGCCGAAAAGGGCAAAAAAAAAAAAAAAAAAAAAAAAACAAAAAAAAATGAAAAACATCACCGCAAACATTTTTCGATCAATATACTACGCGGACACACGAAAACAATTAGAATTGTTTTTAGTTATCAGTATTTATTTAATAAAAATATTAAATAAATTATTCATCATTTTTAATTAAAAGTGTTTTTGAAAAATGGCGACTATTACGGAGTAGAAATCCATATTTTGTTTCGGACGAAACGTAACACCGCGACTCACAAAATGAATAACAGATATTTTATTAAATATTATAAAATATTTATGAAACTATCAGTAAATACTAGGAAGAACTCATTTTTATCAGAAAAATGATTCGGAAAACAATGGCGCAAGTTTCGTGAGTTGAATCGTCCGTTAGGTCGCTCAAATGAGTCCCGAACCGTTTTTATAAAAACTATACAAAAAATGTTACACTTTTAGTCCCTCGAGTATTAAACATTTTGCATTTCATTTTAAAGTTTTATATATATATATAAAACTTATATATTTTTTCTCATTTTCATCTTTTATATACACATACAACATATAAATTCCCTCTCCCCCTCCACATTATCCGGCCACCGCCCCACCACCATCTCCGGCGACCATCGCCGGCCACCACCGTCGCGCCGCCGCCGGAAAACTTTTCCGGCGGGATTTTCCGGCCGACTCCAAAAATGGTCCTAATAACCCGATGTACTCGATCCCCTACCTCACTCTCCTCCACGCGCCGTTTTCCCTCCCCATCCGGCAACCACAGCCGCAACCCATCACCACCATCATCACCAACACCACCACCATCCCCGCCACCACTGTTTGTACACCACAAAGGTCGTCGGTTCGGGTCAGACCCTACAATTGTCCCGTTTGGTTCATTTATAAACAAATAGGTTGCGTTGTTTCTAGTATAGAAGCCAAGGTTGTTTGTTTTGCGAGACTAAAACACCCGAGGGGTGCGTTTGACAAACTAATTGCGAGGACAACAGGCCGTTTCGGCTGTCGGGGGTATCCGGGAGGAACAAAGAAATTTCGGGATTGGTTTTGCGTTGGAATGTGCAGCGACCAAGGAGGGGTGCGTGTGGTTGATGTATCACCACAAAAGTGCAATGTTTTTGTTTGTGGGTTGCACGGTTAGGGAGCGTTTGGTAAGAGACAACCCGCAAGTGGCGTTTATGTCCGTTGGTTATGCACGGGTTTGTTTGTTTGGCAGAATTGCCAACGGGTGCGTTTTGGGTTTATTTGAAACATCATGGGGGTGTTTGTTTTGGGGTTTGAACAGCCAAACGGGGGTGTTTGGTTCGGTTAAGAACAACAAGAGTGCGTATGTTCAACGAAACACGAGGTTTTGTTTTGGTTTTAAATTAAGCAAAGCGACAAATTAAACCAAATAACTTAAGTTTTAATAAATAATTATAACTGATGTACATTATTTGGTGGATTTAAATGGTTTAAATAAATATAATATTTATTAATTGAGTTAAGAAGGATTAACAATAAATATAAATTAAAAATTTTATGAACATAACATTTAACGAGATTTATAATTTATAAATCGGAACTAAGGGCGGTTAAATGGTCATACAATAATACCAATATTATTAATAGTTTTGGTAGCTTTGATATAACAAACGTGATATAATGTCAAATCTGATAAACGCGGAGTTGGAAAAAAGAAACGTAATACATGAAACAATATATATTTATAACTAGAAAGCCGCGTGCATTTGAAATATAGAAAAGGAAATGATTTTTCAATATATTTTGTAAAGGGAAAGAGGTAGATGTTTTAAGGAAACGAAAACGTTATATATAACTGAAAGTCATGAATAAAATTTTATATAAATTCTTCTATATTTAGTAATGGATGTACTAAAACTTAATAATATTTTAAAACGCGATAAAAGACATTAAAGATAAATTTTAATGGAATAATTAAAATATAACTACATCAACAACTTGACAACGAACGAAAAACTATACTTTTACATTGAATTTACCGTTTTAGATAGACGACTTTCAAAGAAACAAACAATAATTTATAAAATATTATTTATATTTTATAATGGTTTTGAACGGTTTTTTCCAAACAAACTACATTCGGTTTGTTTAATTTATAATATTAAGACATTTGTCTGCTTTTATTCAAAGTCTGTTACCAAGAAATTGCTGTCGAAATAATTGGGTTTAATTATTTATTCACACATTTAGATGAATACTTAGCAAAGTAATTATACAGTTCACATTAATCCTTGAGTTGTCTGTCTTTACTTTATAATTCGCGGTAAAAATTATATAAGAGTTATTTTTCATATGTAATATATAAAGTATATATATTACACACTTTGGGAATATTCTAAATTTATTTATTTAACCAACCACCAAACCATTTCAAAGATTAAGTCTAAATCTTTTATCAACGCGTCGTGTTGACATAACTATTCACCGTAAACCTAAACAACATATCTAGGCTAGTGGGACTTAGCCGTTAAGTTAAGCTGCATCATCTCGGTCAGACAGCTTCGTCTTCTATTCGTACTGTGCATATGAGATGCCCATCTGTCAATCATTCTTCATCATCAATATCAATTAGATGCCTACCTATCAATCGTTCTTCAACATCAAGGTGAGTTCATAGCCCCACGTTTTACATGTTTTACATATATTTTGGGGTGAGAACATGCTTGTTGCAAATTCACCTACGTGTTTTGATTAAACACGTTACTTGCTCATTTTCAACCGTTTGCATATCATTTTACCAACGCATTTACATGGTGAATTTACCTATTATTGGTTTACATACTCATTTATATATCTCGCGAGAGATACAATACAGGTTGCTTCATTTGAACCGTAAACGCAATTCTATATTTTATGATTTTGGATTAGCTTAGTTGGGCCATGAACAGTAAATCCTTGGAGGTGAGCGCTCGAATGTTATAAGATAATCTATTTGGGAGTTGACAATCCTCCGTTCGTTGTACTACTATTACTGGGAACGAACGATATACCAAGTCCGGATCACGATTGGATTGTCGCCTGCGGGGTCCCACAATCTTAACTGCCCGGTGTTTCTGGAGGGAACACCCATGATGGGAACATATAAAATTTCAATTAATGCCCGGGAGTCCTTGAGTGGAACACCCATGGTGGGTACATATTGTTTTTCAATACGCCTGGGTGTTTCTTGGAGGGTAACACCTATCGATGGGTACAATTTACTATGCCTTGAATTAAAAGTGGCATACATACAAGTCTAACTTCACAGTTCATACCTTAGAGTAATGGTAATCATGGTTTTAAACGCAATTACGAATAAAGTGGACCATACATATTTTGTGATATTTGTGATCCAACTTTGAACGTACATTTTTTGGACTATTTGGGGATAAAAATGGTCTTATGCATATTTTACATACTAATTGTATTTCTTAAATCACACATACATTTTGGAGAGGACATTTAAGGATTTAAATGTCACACTATTATTTTATGGATACTGATAGGAGACAGTGGTCCGTAAACGTTTTTATATGACACGGTAATGATACAGTGGGCAGATACATTTATTGGAACTAACGTTTGTATTTACAGAAACCTATGAACTCACCAACTTTATGTTGACCTTTTTAAGCATGTTTTTCTCAGGGAAATTATATGCTCGGATTTTCTGAAGGCATTGGGAGTCTATTCAATCAAGCTTTCATGTGATGCAATTATGGACAAATGTAAGTAAATTCAGATTTTGGATTAAATTCCAACGAATATGTTTACAAACGACACATTTAGAAGGTCGTTCTCTTGTATCTAGCCTGTGTATAAGAAGTACACACCCATGTGAAGCCGCTGCATTGTTGTATTTTTGGTTGTTACATTTTCTATCTTGGATTTGAATACATTTGACTAATAATGTTAGTTACTGATCCTATTTTCGAGGTATTTGGTTATAAGGCATGTGATATTGCGTGAGGACACGCAATCGTTTAGTTTGGGGAATTTTGATAGGTGTAAAATACACATATCTATTTATACCTAAAATAACCCAAATAAACCCAAAACAGACCAAAAATGGCAAAAATATGCTTGTATTTATGTTTTGTGTATGCAGGTATGGATAAGTCAAAAATCACAAGAAAACAGTCAAAAGTGAGCAAACACGGACACGAGAATCAAAAGAGTACAAAGCCGAAGCCCCAAAAGACCAAAGCCTTAGCCAACTTTCATCTACAAGGGCCATTCTTGCAATTTCCAAAAGTTATTTATAACTTGAAAGAATGAAAAAGAAAGACAAGGACCAAAAGTGCAATCCTCCCAAAGTTCAACAGTTTTAACTGTCAAGAAAGGAGCGGGAACCCCTTTTACTATTCATCGTCTCTCCCATTTTCACTGCCATGGTAAAACAAGGGGCAAATCAAAATTAGAGGGTGCGTTGGTCAATTCAAGGAAGCTACATCACAAACCCAGGGTCAAATTAGTCTTTATCAAAGGATTCATTAAAGAGAGTCACATCATCAAATTAAGAAGCCCAAGTTTATGTGGATTTTGTGCTAAATCACTCACAAAACTAACTCAAACGTCACTTCAAGGAATGGCACGTGGCCAATCCTCAGGTGTCCACATCTTGATCAAACGGCTACAATTGATGATCAAATGATTGAAGAAATGAATGGCAGAGATTGAAAGTTTGGTGAGCAGGGCTAGAGGTCCTAGAAGCTTCAGCTTGGCACTATAAAAAGACCTCACTTCTCACACACACACTATCTAGTTTTTAGTAGTCGAATTTAAGTTTTTATGTAATTTTTATTTCGTATTCTATTTCTTAAATGTAAGTTTTCCTTTTTCAAGTAATGTAACAAGCTTTTTTCATATAATTAAAAATTCAGTCTTTAGTGTTTTAAATCTCATTTTCTAAGCTCTCATATAAAGTTATAAGCTCTCTTAATAAGTCATATTGTTTCAATAAGCTCATATTAAGCTCTTTCAGTCTATAAGCTGAAATAGAGCTGTTTAAAATTCGATTTTAACTCTTATTTAAAACCTCTAAATAAAGTTAAAATATTATGGATTCTTATTGTATCTAAGGTTTTGGTTAGGGGATCTTTCCTGGGGAAGAGATCCCAAGGACGTATACTATTAGCTTATATAAGCTAGAGAGTTAGTAGCTGCTTTAGTGGTTCCTTTTGTTTTAGCTAAGGTTTATTAAGTTTCTCATTACATCATCTCAAATTTCAGTTTTAATGGCTATAGTTTTAATTTATAAGCTTAACTGGCTTATTTGATTATTCCTTTATGCTGATTAATGTGTAAATGGCTTTCTAGTACTTATTAGTGGTTTGTCTTCATTGTTTTTTGCTTAAGTAGTTATAGATCTTTAGTTATCAATTTCTGTCATAAAAACTCATAAAATCCAAAAATATTAGTTTAAATAGTTTAGATCTTAGATTAAAGCTTATTCAGTTGTTTAATCATGATTATTAAGTTTGTTTTAAGCTAGTTTTTATCTGGTATTTAGTGCTTGTTCATTAGATTTCTCTTAAAAAAAGCTTTTCTCAACTCTGTCATAATGGTTAAGTAGTGTTTGGATTAGTGTAATCTCAAAATTGCACTAGCAGCACTAACTTCAGTTAGTACTGCTCAGCTTTTACACTACCAGTACTAATTTCCAAGTTAGTACTGCTTTCACAAGTTAATACTGTTAGCTTTAATCTCAGTAGAATTTAGTTTAGTTCTAGCTTATTTAGATTTAGTTTTCATTTTCTAGCTTATTTCATTGCTTCTTTAGTTTTCAAAAGTCAAAAAAATTGCACCAGCAGTACTTTCAAGTGAAAGTACTGCTGAACTTTTTACACTACCAGTACTAACCATAAGTTAGTACTGCCGTGTTCTTAGCTTAATTTAGATAAGTAATTTTAGGATTTAGCTTATCAAACTCAGTAGGACTTAAGTTTTAATATAGCTTAATACATTTTAAGTCTTAATTTGCAATTTCTAGCTTATTTTCCTAGTTAAATTTAGCTGTCAAAAGTCATAAAAACCTAAAAAATCCAAAAACAGTACTTAGAATCTTTAGTGTCTTAATTAGTTAAATCAGCCTTTAAGTCTAGATTTTATAGCTTATTTAGATGGATAAAAAGTAGTTTTATAAATCCTTTAAGTTTCAGAGTCTAGTTTAGCTTATTTAAGTCTTTAGCTCAATTGGATTTTGAGTTACTTTGCTTATTTCCTGAGTTTGCTTATTTTATGATCGATTTCAGTAGTATAAAAGTAGCTTAAGCTTTAATTTCTTTTCATTTATAGATTAAACATATCATAAGCTCTTTAGAACTTCTTTCCTTTTTCATTTTGAACTAGTTTTGAGTTTTTTATAGCTTATTTTCTAAAACCAAGGGTTAAACCCTCCTTTCTGTAACAGCTTATTAATAAGCTCTTTTTAGAGCTTATCTTTGAGTTTCAGATTATAGTGCTTTTGTTAAAGTTGTTCCCCCTGTCTTCCTTTACAACTTTGCTTCTTTGAGTTTTTTATCTTAAGCACTTTTCAAAATTGATCCTAATTGGGTCTTAGTTTGTTGTCGGGATAGATTCTAGGTAGAATGTGTAACTTTTCAATTAATGTTTTTCAGTTAGTTCCGGTTAGTCTTTCCTTTTTTCACCGTTAATACTTAGTTAAGTTTTTAATAACGTTTGATTATTTTAAATTAGTATTTTAGGTTTGATTTAAGTAGTTTAATTTTTTTGTTCAAACTTTATAAAAAAGATTAAAAAATTAGGGCTTGTATTTTTAATAGTTTTCAGAAATTTTTCTTTACCTAGTAAAATTTTAGTTTACATTTTTAGGGATTTAAAATTAGTTTACTTGCTTAATTGTCATTATTTGTTGTTTCTTAATTTCGTAGTAATAGCTTATCCAAAATATCTTTGTTCTATTCAAATCAGGATCCGAACGAAAACGTGGTTTCACCTCACTAGTCATTGGGGAAACGACCCGGGGTGATCATACTTGCACGGGTTTGATATACGTATGATATATCTATATTATATTATTTTTGAGAGTGAATTTTATCAAGGGGTACTGGTAATCATTCCTATTACTTAGATATATGTTATTTTATTAATATATTTTACGTCGTAAAAACTTGCAATAGGCATTCTATCAACAAAAGATGATACGTAGTAAGAATGATATCATAAGTTTTGAAAAGTAATAAAAGAGAAAAATGCTTAAAGGGAAAATGCTTATTTTTGAATTTTTAAGCATTAGAGTTTATGATAACGACGGAAATAATGACAAAAAAAAAAATGGTAGGAAATGATGATGAAGAGGAATAAGTTGGAAACACTAAGGTATGAAACGGGATTGCTTTATAAATACTGTGCCTTATCATGTACATAGTCAATATTTGCAAGCGTTTTTATTTATACCACAATCCCGTGGCTTAGGATAAAGTAGAATAGTCTAAGAGTTTGTTGATTTGAGTTTGGTAGATGACATCCTAAGATCTTCCCTGATTTGTTTGGTGACGAGTTGGATTTTCTCAATGATTCCTTAAAGATTGGAAACTGTAGTGAGCAAAGGAATTTATCCTTTTGCCCTAACGCTTCTTTTGAAGTCTGACAATCATGACTACGGATTTCCTTGAGTTCAGTCTTCAGTTCGTACCATTTATACGGCCTTCGCCATTCTCTCAATGCGGGGAAGATAGAGTTCATTAATAATTCAAGATATCTTGACTTGTTGCTCTTGATGTTTCAGATACATCTATTGAACATTTTCTATTTCCAAATACTTGAGGGAGGGGTTTAGAAGTATAAACTAAGGAAGATGGTGATACCAAATTACAAAGTTTGATTCCGAGATGAATTAAATAACGTAGTTGAGGAAGAATATGGAGAATGGATTTGCTTCCTAGGTAGTAATAGTTCTTCAGGAATAAAGAAATATCGAGGATTAAATAGTAGTGATGGTGGTAATATCAGAGATAGAGTCAAAATAGCTGGTGGAGTAATAGGATCTGGTGATGAAATAGGTAATTCCTTAGCATAAAATGCTTGTACGTCCTTCAAACAAGGATTATTGTAGAAAGATAAGAATACTGGTGGGATCATATTATCTGTAGAGTTTTCCGAGGAGTTAAAAGAACTGCTTCCTGATGAAGCTGGGAAATAATCCGATGAGACCGAAGTATAGTTAAGAATATTTATAGAGGAAAAAGCATCCTCAATATCAGAAGTAAAGTGGTTGGGAGAAGACATCGTTCTATTAACAACCTAGTTTGTAAATAACATAAGTTATTTATGTAATAGTATAATAGATATGTATATTTACATACTTGTTCCGAAATGTAGTGGCACGGAGGACTTTGATGGCTGAAAAATGAAATGTGGTTATAGTTAAGGTTTTGACCTTGTTCTCTATAACCATGGCGCTGATACCAATCTGTAACACCCCCATTTTTACAATATAGCAGCGGAAGCTAATCTGGGGTATTACTTCATGGATACAACAATCATAATCATAGAAAACAACTTTAAAAGAGACGTTGTTGGAAAAATTTAGTTATCATTCATTATAATAGAGTTGTACAAAATGTAGGTCCCAAAATCTTAAAATATCAAGTTTGAATGATAACAGTTCAGCCACCTTCGAGTCCAGTCATGTACCGCAACATGCTCAATTACTGAGATAACATGCTAGAATGGGTCAACACAAAGGTTTGAGTGAAAATCATAGGTTTGTAAGCAATTTGAATACAAGTTATAGTGTAAATAATTGTTACAAAACACAAACTTTTTATGAAAATGGTATTGTTATGATCTTAGGTCACGTTATTATATACTCGTTGTTTGTAATAATTGTAAGGAATACAATTATCATAGTAACAGTGTATTGCTGCGTTATCATCTTGTTTGGTCTGTTTGGTCTTGGTCTTGTCTGGTATAGTATAGTCTGGTCTAAGTCATCGGCACACCCAACTGATAGAGTATATTACCCAAAAATATGTGAAAAATATTATAGAGATAATGGCCCTCGGTGATAGGTAATTGCCAGTATACCTATGAAAATTCTTAATATAGTGTGTTTGTTGCTATCCGGTTAACTCAACAGGATTCGTCAATCCGATAGATCTATTCCAATAATATTAGCGTTACTCGGAAAGTGATTAATGGTCATAATAATGAGGGATTTTGGATAAAATACTTAGACATTAATTATAATGGTACATAAGATTAGCATATAGTTTGGAAAAAAAACACATGTATTCGTAATTATATAGCAATGTTATTCCCCTAGGGTCTTATGTAAGACATTAAAGAGATTAAAAGTGAGGTTATGAATTCACTAAGTCTTTGAATAGTAATCACATTGTTATAAGATGAATGAGTTTGTAACAAGCATGTATCCCCCTCACGGGTTTATAAAACATGTAAATAAGTAAAGGAGAGGTTATGAACTTCACCTGATAGGTAGATGTAGTAATTATTCTGAAATGAAAGCTGACGACCTTATCACAATCTTAACAGGGAATGTTAGATATAATAAAAAGATAGTAAAACAGCACGTCAGCAACCTGAGTAAATATTGATGAGTCTTAGGAAGATTGTATCTAAGAACTTTAGTTTTAAGATTATGAGTTTGATTGAAGAGTTTGGAATTAATGTATCATCGTTCGGGCATATAAATCAGGAAGTCATTCAGTAAATGTTCTGAGGAGCTAGGGCACTTTAAATCGTAAACCCAACAACTCAGTCAGAACGTAATACCAAGATGAAACCTCTTAATATGAAGCTCCTTAGTATTGTGATACGATATAATTAAAATTGGTTTTAAGCGTTTTTATCCATATCTGAAATGGTAAGCACGAGCAGCAGTTATTAAAGTTATGTCTTGTAAGGTTTTAACATGATTTTATACTTTTTCAAATGTTACATTTTAGACCTGGGATTGAAAAATTACCAAATAGGCCTTGGAGTTTGTTTATTTTTACGACTTTGGTCCTTCAACTTTGAAAGATATACCAAGTAAACCTTGGACTTTGAAAAGTGACATAATAGATCCCTGGAGTTATAACTTTGATAAAATGACACTTTTAGTCCTTTTAGTTATAAGTTTCTGAAAGTTACGATATATACCCCTTGCATGGATTATAATTACAAAACATGTCCAAATTGCCATGCAAGCTTATTTTAACATTTCAATAGACATTTATAAGTTATAATAAACTAAAATATGAAGTTTTAATGCAACACAAGTTTAAAATAACAATTCGTTAAGCTAGGAAGCAAAACGGGTCAAATTAGGGTTTCAAAACGTAAACACGCGGGTTTTAAGTTCAAATTCCTTCATTAATCAATAAAGTGGTTATTTTAACATTAGTTAAGCATGCTAGGATAGATTATAACAATATTTAATCATTATGACATTTAGTTTTAAGAAAAACGCGAAATTAGGGTTTCGGGTGTACGGTTTTGGATCAAAACGGAAAATGAGCATGAATTGAGTTATGAAACTTTAACAAGAGTATATTTAGGATCATATGAACATTATAAGGGTGTAGTAGCAGAAGTAGAACATTCAAAACCTGGGTTTGAGCTTCAAGGAGCAAAAATGGTGGAAACGGGTCGTTTCGGGTAGTATTTCCACTCGTACGCCTTGTATCTTTACTCCGGGGCTTCAATTCTTCAGGGCTTCGCTTCTTGAACTTATTTAATGATCCTAGGATCATAAGGGAGCAAAGGATTGCTGCCAATTGGGTTTGAGAGAGAAGAGATGTGGTGCGAGTATGAATGAACACCCAAAGGCCCTATTTATACTATTTTGAGGATGAGGAGGTTAAGGAACCCTTAGCTTCTATTCTTGACACATAGGAGATGATGTGGAGAGTCTAGGGGCTGTGTTGGAGAGGCTATGGTGCAAGGTGGAGGTTGATGGAGGTGGTTTTGGTTCTTGTGGTGTCCGCGGCTGATTGGAGCAAAAAGAAGGCCATGTGCCTTTAATTTCGACCAAGAGAAGGTTCAAGCAGGTGGGTGAGCTGCTACAAGGTGTCTAGAAGGAGTTTATGCAAGTGCCTTGCACATGGTTAGGGCTAAAATGGGTTAAAGAAGCCAAAAATGGGGTGCGGGTCTGTTTTGGACTCGGCATGGTTTTCACAAGTTTTCTTTGCTTAGATTTCGTATATAACGATCATGGATGGTTAGAATATGTTACCAAGGTCTGTAAATAAGTTTATTAGCAAAGGTTTGCATTTGGTTTGGGTTAAAACGGGTTTAAATTGAAGAAATGAGGTCACGGGTTTGATTAGGGCACGTTTAGGGTTTTCTTGACTTTCTTGGTTTATATTTTGCATACTCTTGATTAGGAATGATGGAATACAGATCCTAGAGCTTAAATAAAGTATTATCAATGAAGTTTGATCGTTGGTTTTAGTTAAAATGGGTTGAAATTGAAAGAATAAGCCGTAGCTTGGAATTAGGGTTCATATAAGGCTTTTAGGGTTTTCTAGCTTTGTAATTATCGTAAATTGTTGAAGCAATGATGGTTAATGATGGATAAAGGTTTTTAAACTTATTTTATGGGTTTACAATGACTCTTGGTTGCTTACTTGAGAATGAGATGGTGTGAAAATGAGTAAACGGGTCAAAATCACAATTAGGGTACAATTAAGGTTTTCTGGATTCGTTTCTTGTATAATTGAAGTAGAATGATGAAATGATAATGGATAAAAACGAAGAAACGAGTCATGGTTTAGAAACTAGCTCGATTTTAGGGTTTAGGGTTTTGAATTAGGGTTTTGAGTGTAAAAAGATGTATGAAAGTTTATGAATAGAATAATTAGGGTTTACACATTGTATATTGAGTGTAGTAGCTTGCACACAAGTGATGGTGAAGAAATTAGAATGAAAACGGAGGTAAAACGGCTATTTTGGAGATCATGCTTAATGACTTGTACATTGAGCTTTTAGAGACTTGTACTTTGACTTGAAGAGATTTTATATTTCAAATGAGATGTTATATTACTTGTACATATGCTTTAGTAGCTTGTGCATTCACTTTAGATGTTAACCCTTCATGAAATTAGGGTTTAGAGGTATCCGATAACGGTTTAAAGCCCGTTTAGATATAACGTTGCGAATAGTACATTATAGGAATAATGTACCTTGTAAAAGGGATATGATGTTATTGACTTGACATGTTATGATGTTTGCTTGACATATATGAAGATAGGATTGTCATAGATAGGTTGCGTGAGCTCATCTACTTTAGTTATGTAAGTTACATGACATATATGTGACATTGACATTGCAAGTAATGTAATAAAGCGAAAAATTTCCCCGTATAATTGTGATAATAGTAAAATAGGTTGATGAAAATTCTTGGGTTGTTATAGTCTCCACCCCTTACAGAAATCTCATCCCGAGATTTAATTTAAAGTTGAATTGAATGAATTTAAGTTAGGCTAATCAAGGTTACAAGTTCACGTGTGTGATGCATTTATAATTATGTTGTACACCATAATTATAATTACCTCCTTTCACACGTCTACTTATTTTCAAGATCA